>UELU01146185.1:8466-21234 GCA_900490025.1 Megastigmus dorsalis
AACATAATTTTTTGTGGAAAAAAATTATGCCATAATATTTGGTTTAAATTTAAATTGACAATAGAAATTAATATTAAAGACTTATTATTGTAATATAAATTATAAATATTCTATGACATTTTTAAGTGTTAAATATCTTGCAAGTTCGATAAATGCAATGAAAATTTAGTCATTTTTATTATTTTAATAAGTTATTAACACGTACTTTTTTTACTAATTTATTTCTTTATATATGTATGACTACAGCTTAGCAATTCTATTATCTAAATTTAATTAATTAAACTTATAAATTATACATATGTCATAAATAGGAATACAAATTATTTTAATAATAATAGATTTTAATAATGTGTATCGCATTAAATATAAATGGAAAACTGCAAAAATCGGAAAACTTTAAATAAATTGTTTGTAAAAAAAAAAACAATTTAAATGAGCATAATTCGACGCCTCCTATCGTTATAATCGTATCTCAAACACCAATTCGACATAATCGTAACTCAATCACAGTTCAGTATAATCTCAACTCAGTCGCCAATTCGGTATAATCTCAACTCAGTCGCCAATTCGGTATAATCTCAACTCAGTCGCTAATTCTGTATAATCTCAACTCAGTCGCCAATTCGACATAATCGCAACTGAACGGCCAATTTGGTATAATCTCAAATCATCCGCCAATTCAATATGATCGAATCTCAAAAATACATTCAACATAATCGTGATTCGATAATGGATATAAAATCTAATTATAAGTGATGAATGAAAAAGTGGTGTAGCGATAAGACAAATAGAACACTTTTGTATATCAAATCAATTACCATGAGAAAATTTTTTTGCCTGACAAGAACGTATTTAAAATTTTAATAGGTTTATACAATATTAATGAAACCATATTAATTTAAAGTCGGGGAGAGGAGGAGGGGGAAAGCCACGCAAATTTTTTTAAAATACCACGACTTCCATTTTTGTCAAAATTTTTAACTTTCTTTATTACAATTCTGAAGTTGCTGCGATCAGTTATTCCAAAATAATTTTTTTTAATTTTCAGTGCCATTTATTTATTTATCATTACATTGCTAAATATTTTCTGCGAATGCGCAGTTATAAAAAATGATTAGAGTATCATTATATCTTCAGTTTTGAATAATATTCAGAAAAAAAAGGTACATAAATGAAGAATGCAAATATATTTTTTTAATTAGATTTTTTTTACTTTACAAATAGAAATAAATTGTAAATCGATAGTCCGATACGCGAAACACTATACTTGGAAAATGTTAGAGCTATTTTTAACGTAGGCGTTAGAAAAGGAAAAGAAATATTTATGATATAGGTAATCTAAGGATGCGTGACTTTGACTGTTATTGTTTCACTCAGTTCAGTTCTGTTAGCAATTGAATCCCGCATAAGTAAGTTGAAATCCTAGAAAAAAAAAGTTTTTCTAGTTGTTAAAGTGTAATGCTTTTAAAATGTACTTTATTTATTTAGTATTTTTACAAAACATCTAAGGTATAACAAAAAGGTTCTTTTGCATTTAATAACTTTGACACAGTTTATATGTTATATAAGTTTTGCTTAATATGGACTCTAAAATTTAATTTCTTTGTTAGTGAAATTAATGTTATTTCCAGTGATTGCTCGTATCTACAAAAAAGGTAAACTTAATTGTCATATGTCTTGAAACCAGGTTCAAATTTCGATTTATAAAAATAAACATAGTAATTTAAACTGCGCAATTATGATAGAAAACTTTGTTATTTTACTGTTGAATTTAATATTTCTTTGGAAAATATGTTATAGTCTATGTAAATTGATTATAGTATAAATTATGTTAAGAAATAGACTTTTGAACAAATTTAATTATTTACGGTCATGAAATATATATGTATAATACGTTGTTTACCGGAAAGTTTTGAATGTTCCTGTATACATGAATAGAGGGAGAAGGAGATATAAACAGCATGAAGACCGCAGGCTCGTCTATAATACGCAATCTTAAAAAACAGTCTTTTTAAAAATCACTTCAAATTAAATATTCTCCGCAAATGAAATACGTTTGATATATATATATATGACGCATATATATTTTCCACATTCTTTATATATTTTCCATAGTTCTATACGCAACACGTGTGCTCAGGTTATCTCCTTAGCCCACTAGTTGCGTAATGTACTATTATAATCAAGAACCATATTTTAAAAAGAGTTGTTAAATAAATTTTGTCTTCATTTAAAAAAATGAAGTGGTTTGAAGGCCTATTTTATTCTATTTTCATATCGTTTTAAGGCTCAGGCTAGCTTTTTGCTCAGCTAATATAAGACTTTACTATCCAAAATTGAACTAATTTGGCTTATTTTAATGTCAGTTTTCCAGCAGGAAAAATTAAATTTTTTTTATATAAAATATCACCTGATTTACAAAATTTTCACGAATTACTGAACTTTTAAAAATTGAGTGAACTATGCTAAAGTCAATAAAGACATCTAATGATCAAATTTATATATTATTGATTACTAATGTGATTTTATCAATATAAATTTCATGATTAAATATCTTTCTTGACTTATTTTTCGTAAGAATTTCTATAAATTATGACTGTATTAATACAGTATATTTTTCTTTTTGCTTAATATTCCAGATTTAAAATGGACAGTGTAAAGGACTATACGGATTTAGACACAAAATTCATAAGAGCAGAAGCTAAAAGTTATGAAATTTGTAATCAGTCGTCAATTTCTCATTGTGCAAGTGATATAGCTTCTACAAGTTATGAATCTGATTTAGTTACGTATGAAACACTGAAAAATACGTCATCACGTGAAAGTAACAGTTCGTTTGATATTGAAATCGAGAAATCCATTGAAGATCCAAGTCAAGAATCATTTGAAAAAATGATTCATAATATTAATAATTTTAATAATTCTACAGTTTTTACTCAAGTTGACTCAAACATTCATAAAGAAAGATGTAATTGGAACTATGATAATAAAAATAATTCACCTTCAAATAAAACAGTTTCAGAGAGTGAGAATAACAATTATTCTAGTTCTGACGATGAAATAATAGAAATTTATTCTGATAATACTATTAAGTCGTCCAGTATTGAGATTAAACAGAGTATTGCACACGATTCAGTCACGAAAAAAAGAAAATACAATGAACCTGAAATTTTAAAAGGAAAAGATTGCGTCATCCGGATAGATGGGAAAAGAATGTGAATAAAAAAGCTTGCAATCTAGGACTCCCATATAATTCAGGCAAGGGAAAAGAGGTTTCCGCGCGTGCAATGCTAAGTGGTTGTGACTCTGGTTGTAGATTCAAATGTTCACAAAGACTTGACAATGAGTGCCGAAAGACCATATTTCAAGAATTTTGGTCAATTGAAAACCATGATATGAAATATAATTACATTTTCAGATATGTACATGAGAGTTTAAAAGAAAAAAATTCTGAAGATGTGACTAAACGCGTTTACAGTAGAATATATACCTTAAATAATAAATTGAATAATGAGACTGTCTCTGTAAAATCATGTTCTTGGATACCTTAGGCATCAGTGAGCAGATGGTGAAAACGGCATTGGTTAAGAAAAGAAATGGGCAAGTAAATGTTACAGATGGACGTGGAAAGTCTACCAGGACTGTTGATACATGGCAAAAGGCAAAACTGACAGCGTGATAGAACATATAAATACGTTTGCAAGGGTAGAGTCTCATTATTTGAGAAAAGATTCGAGACGTGAATACTTAGAAGAGACATTATCTCTTAGCAAAATGTTTAAATTACATCTCATCTGGGCGAAAGCAAATAATAAACCAGTTTCATCTAGGCATCATTATTATGATATATTTAATACTCGATTTAATATTAGTTTCTTTCGACCGAAGAAAGATCAATGTAATATATGCGAAGGTTTTAAAAATTCTACTGGTAGTGATAAACAGCGTCTGGAAAATGAATATAAATTACACTTACATAACAAAAATAAAGCTCGAGAACTAAAACAAGCAGATGCATATACAGCGAAGAAGGATAAAAGTGAACACATATCTATGATATGCTTTGACTTCCAAAAAGTCTTGACTACTCCAAAAACTGATGCCAACTGTTTGTATTACAACCGAAGACTGTCCACATATAATTTTACTATATATGATGTAGGTTGTCACAAAGGCTATTGCTATGTGTGGACAGAAGATGATGCAAAGAGGGGTTCTAACGAAGTGGTAAGTTGTTTGTTAAATTGTATACAGAGGAAAGTTGCAGAAGGTATTGACGATTTTTGGCTATGGTCTGATAACTGCTCAGGACAGAATCGCAATAGAAACCTTTTTTCAATGTATTTATATGCCTCTGCAAAGTACAACGTTAACATTAAACATACGTTTTTAGAAGTTGGTCATACCCAAAACGAGGGAGATTCCGTCCATGCAAGAATCGAACGTTATGCAGCAGGAAGAAACGTTTACTATGCTGACGAATGGATTAATATAATAAGTGAAGCTAAGCAAATCGGTTCAAAATACGAAGTAATTAGAGTAACTTATGACATGATTTACGATTTTCAAAAATTGTCAGCTAAATTAAATTGGAACAAAACTTTAAAAAAGAAAAATGGAACATCAAATGTTCCAATCGGAATTTCAAAAATTAAGCAAATTGTAGCTTCCAAGGAACATTTGAAACGACTGAAATATAAAGTTTCTTTCGAAAAAGATTATGAAATTTTATTCACCAGAAAAAGGAAGAATCATGTAAATGTAAAAAAATATTATCTTCAGAACGCATACTCTACTGTATAAGGCCTGCCTACTTTGAAACTCAAAGATTTGCGAATACTTTGCAATGATAACATCATACCAGAAAAGTATCATGCCTACTATAACAGTTTTTCTGAGAAAAGAAACAGTGATGTCAGTGATACAGAAGAAAACTGAAAGAAATATTTTTTATTACATCCGATATTGTTGATCGATGAAAGAGAAAGCCTATTAATATAAAATAATCCCTTATTTATGGTTTAAGATAGAATGTTGATTTTTTAATATAAATAATAATACATTAGATTATATAAAATATATCATAGAAATGTAAATATTCAACTTGGATGTATTTTTGTTACTTGCCATTTTGATATATTCGTAATATTTATAGTTCTTTTACATGTTATAAGATTGAATAAACAATGAAGTATTGAATACTTAATTATTATTTCATTACCATCACGTATTGAATACACTCACATCGCGCGCGTGCGCACACACATATCCGCGCATACACTTTCGGTAAATAACATATTTTGAACTCTAGTATGTAGCAATATACTTGAAACATGTATTTAAGAAAATTTTTTTTTACTATCATACCAGGTTTCTGTGCGAGGAAAAAAGTAAATATCATAAAAACACTTCAGAAACATATTTTCACCAACCCCTAATCATTCTATGTACTTTTGTGTGTGTGCGCGCGCGCGCGCGCGTGTGTGTGTGTGTGTGTGTGTGTGTGCGTGTGCGGGTGTGTGTGTTAGGCTACTTTTTACCACCATCGAATTACGATTATGTTGAATGCATTTCTCAGAGATTCGATCATACCGATCACTTATTTTGATCATTTATTTCATTCAATTCTATATAATATAATATATTTGACTCAAACAGGGTATATTAACTATTAATATATGATTTCTTTGGTCTAACCGTTTAGCCGGTAAATTACCATCAAATAAGGTTTATTTGAAACAAACGTTTACTTCTCTCAGTGTATAATCGAATATGCTACTCAGTTATTGGCGACTGAGTTGAGATTATACCGAATTGGCGACTGAGTTGAGATTATACTGAACTGCGATTGAGTAACGATTATGCCGAATTGGTTTTTGAGATACGATTATAACGATAGGAGGCGTCGAATTGTTTGTGGAAAAAAAATTATGATATAATATTTTGTTTAAAAATAAATTGGTAATAGATATAAATATGAAAGACTTGTATTTATAAGTTTAATTAATTAAATTTAAATAATATAATCCCTAAGCTGCAGTCATAGATATATAAAGATAAATTAGTAAAAAAGTACGTATCAATAACTTATTAAAATAATAAAAATGACTGAATTTTCATTGCATTTATCGAACTTGCAAGATATTTAACACTTAAAAATGTCATAGAATATTTATAATTTATATTACAATAATAAGTCTTTAATATTTATTTCTATTGTCAATTTAATTTTAAACCGAATATTATGGCATAATTTTTTTCCAAAAAAAATTATGTTCATTTAAATTGTTTTGATAAATTTGTTATAAACAATTTATTTAAAAAGTAGTTCTCCGCTTTTTACTATATACCTACAGATTTAAAGCAGGCTTTTCACTTATCCCCTGCCTCGATTATCGATACACGAGCCTCGCAGTATGCAAAGGAGCGATACGCTCGCTCTCTTGCACTCTAGCCGCGGCCTATACCGGAGCACCCCATCGTTCGATCGTGCTACAAGCAGCTACTGGCTTCACGCGGTCGAATCTGAGTTTCTTTTGCATTTACCACCCCCAAGTTTGTAAATTTAAGTATTTTCATTTGCTACAGCAATAAAATCAGATCAAATTTAATTGCTGTATGATTGCTAACCTGACTCATCTACATCCATTCCTCGTGCACGCGGCAATTTACTCCTCTTCACGGAGCAGCGGACACAATACCCCGAGTCTTCAAAGAAACCTCTCTACACGAGGCAGAAACTCGGCATCGTACACGACAAATTGGGTTCTTTATCGAGAGAAACTAGCTCTCGAAGAAAAATGAAATAGAAAAAATCTGGGAAGTAACTGCAAGAATTAAAAAACTATTCAAAAATAAGTTTGCAAAATTCAAGAAAGGAAAAAGGAAAATTTTGTGCATTAAAGAATGTGCAAACAATAGTAGGATAAAAGAGGTTAAACAATTACTACGTCTAGATCATTTATCGCCTATAGAAAAAAATTGAAATAGAATAACTTATAGCAAATTACAGCGATATTTTTTATATTTCGGGAGAGAAACTGAAAGCTACTTAAATTCTCAAACGCATTATATCGACCACCGATGATATCCCAATAACATCGAAACAGTACCGCCTACCTCCCGTACATAAAAAGGAAATTCAAAAGCAGACAAACGAACTCCTGAAAAAGGGAATAATTGAACCATCGACATCGTCATACTCGAGCCCATGTTTCCTAGTGCCCAAGAAAGAGGATTAACAGGGCCATAAACGATATCGAATGGTAATCGACTATAGGAAACTAAATGCAAAAACGTTAGATGACCAATTTCCTCTACCTAACATTAACGATATTTTGGATCAACTAGGAAGATCTAAATATTTTTCAGTTTTCGACTTAGCTGCAGGATACCATCAACTAGAAATTGCTGAAAGAGATAGGCATAAACTGCATTTGTAACTAATGGAGGTTTATATCATTTTAATCGAAGAAGTTTTGGCTTGCGCACAATGCCTGCAACGTTTTCACGCGCACTCACAATAGCGCTCGCAGGCTTATCAAATAAGAAACTTTTCTGTTTTATCGACGATATAATTGTTTACTCGCGAACCTTGGATGAACACATAAAACGATTGGAAAATTTATGTTTAAGATTACGCAAAGGAGTACTAAAATTGCAACCGGAAAAATACGAATTTTTCAAGCAAGAAGTAACATATTTAGACCATTTAATCGCAAGCCGGATCCGCGCAAATTAGAAGCAGTTGATAATTATCCAAAACCAAAAAATCAAAAGAATATCAAGCAATATCTAGGATTGGAGGGATAATACAGAAGATTTATTAAGCAATTCTCTAAAATCGCTAAGCCATTAATAGATTTATCAAAACAAGACGTGGAATGCGTATGGACGGAGAAAACACAAGAAGCCTTTGATATACTGCGCAAAAAATTGTTCAAGGAGTTTCAAGGAGGATGCCCACGAAGTTGTATTAAAAAAAGAACGTAGTGTAATGTACAAAACTGGTGTTTTTGATTAGGGCTTGACAAAATATGAAATTAAAAAAAAAATTAACCTGAGGAAATGAAGGGATCATTGAAAAAAATTAGGGTGAAGTTTACTGAAATAAATGGAAAAATCAAAATTTCGTGCGGCAATCAGTAGTAAAAAGTGCAAAAAATTACTTTCAAAATGTTTTCCCACTTGTATACGGTAAAATTCGCATGTGAATCTTTAAGTTTACATACATTCTTCATCTTTTTAGTAGTTTCATGCGTTCCATATTGATATTTCTTGGGCGCAGCCGTGGGCATCCTCCTTTGACGACCGACGCATCGTGATATGCCGTATGGGGAATTCTCTGCTCGCAGAATACGATTTCGAAATCATATACAGACCGGGGCGTCTAAACGTGGCAGATGCCTTATCTAGAAACCGAGTAGAGTGAGTTTTGATGATCACTGAAGAAACAAGCATATACGAGAAAGTGGAGGCAAGAAACCTCCAGCCAGACGTAGGTATGACCACTCGAGGACGAGCGGGACGTCAAGTGAGCTACAAATACAAAGAAGCAATAAAAGCCTTGCTCCCTCACAAGCACCAGACGTCAACAGAAGACAATCATAAACACTCCAATCCGTCGAGAATGATTGCATCGAAACGACACTGCCAAAGGGGAAAGAATTAGAAAAAATTCATGAGGTAGACGCCGATGCACAAATGAGCCACACGCAGCAAGAAAAGGAGAATGCAAATGAAGGAGAAAATTTCGACGAGGTGGGTTCTCACGAAAATGCAGGAAATAACGTAGACCCGTATAGTCCTCTAATCGCGCCTCGGGAGAATGAATCAAAAGGGGCCGGAACACTGGAAGAACTGCCTTCGCAAGTGAATGCGGAAAATAACGTGCTAAACATAACTCCAATAAATACAAGGCAAAAATTGCTTATACGCAAGGACAATTATTTATACTTTATCACGACTACTGGAAAGCCGTGCGATGGCGGAGCCAGACAATTGAAACTGCAAAATAAATTACCACGATACAGGGACCTGGAGATTGGAGTTCCTATAGTTACTAAAGTCAATTCAAAAATACATACAGCACTGCCACTTCGTACAGAAGCACTCATTGGACTATCACTGACTAATAATAATCTAGAACAGCTGAGCAACAATTTAAAGGAACTCTTGAAAACACTGAAAATTCAATCGATAAGCATCGCTGAAACAGAATTTATAGAAAACATGAAATGGAAAGAGATACTCAGAAAAGTAAAGAAAGCATTTATTGAAACAAACACAAAATTACTAATATGCCTGGGTTTAATTCGATATCCAGTCGCGGAAGATAGAGAGATAATAATAAGAGAAGCTCATTGCTCAGCAGTTAAAAGAAGAAGTGCAAGATTTCATTAGAAAATGTTTAGATTGCCAATTAAAGAAGTTAGTAAGAGTGAAAACCCGTGCTCCATTGATCATAACTAACACCAACTCACATGCAATGGAGCGCATTAGTATGGATATAGTGGGATCTGTACCCAAAACAGTAAAAGGAAATGAATACGTTTTAACATTTCCGGATCAACTGACAAAATTTGCGATTGCAGAACGATTAATAACGACTACTGCTGTAGACGTCGCAAATGAATTAATAAAGGAGGTTATAAGCGTTTTTGGGGTACACCGCGTAATCTCAACGGATCAAGGCACCAATTTTATGAGTAAATTAATGAGACGGGTAGCTAAGCGATTTAAAATTAAAGAAATATATACCAAAGCATTTCACCGCAAAACAAACGGTTCTCTGGAACGGTCACATTCAAGTCTAACGGAATTTGTAAAATTTTTCGTTCAAACCAATACGGTAGACTGGGACGACTATATAGAGCTAAAGACCTTTAATTTTAACACAAGTGTCAGTGAGTCTACCTGGCACACGCTCTTTGAGTTAGTATTCGGAAGACTCGCTAGAACGCCGACCAGTGACCCACTAGAGGCAGAAGATTTACTGTTGACCGACGGGGGATATATAAAAGAGCTGGCCACGCAAATTAATTCTCTACACGGAATAGCTCGGGAACATCTGTTGAAGGCCAAATTAAAATCCAAAGAATTTTATGACAGCAAGGTTAATCCTATCACTTTGCAAATAGGGGAGTACGTCTGACTACAAAAGGGGCCCAAAGCACACAAATTTGGTAATCAACACTCAGGACCATATTTATTGTTGGACGTATTTAATAATGGAAATGTCAAAATCCAGTTGAGCGAATCTAAAAATAAAATAGTGCATATTAATCGCTTACGTAAGTCTCATTTTGAGCAAAAATAATTCGCTTATGTTTTCTCGTTTTAAGATAATGTTGCATAAAATATTGTAAGCACGCAAAACAGCAAAAATGTGCAAGCACAAGTATACAGCTACATAAGCACACACATGAATATATATATATATATAATCAGGTTCTGTTATTTCTGGGCAGTTCTTATACATATATATATATACGTCTTATATATTTAGTGTGAGTGCGTGTGTAGCTGTGTACTCGTGTTTGTACATTTTTGCTGTGTTTTGCGTGATCACAATGTTTTATGCGGTAGTATCTTAAGAACTGGAAAGCATAAGCGAATTATTTCTACTCAATATGAGACTTGCGTAAGCGATTAATGTGCACTATTTTATTTTTCGATTCATTCAACTGGATTTTGACATTTCCATTGTTAAACACGTCTAGCACTAAATATGGTCCCGAGTATTGATTACCAAATTTGTGTGGTTTAGGCCCCTTTTGGAGCCAGACGTACTCCCCTATTTGCAAAGTGATAGGGTTTACCTTTCTGTCAAAATATTCTTTGGATTTTAATTTTGCCTTTAACAGATTTTCACGAGCCTGTAGGGAGTTAAGGCGCGTAGCCAGCTCCTTTATATACCCACCGTAGGTCGGCAGTAAATCTTCCGCTTCTAGTGGGTCACTGGTCGGGGTTCTGACTAGTCTTCCGAATACTAACTAAAAGGGCGTGTGCCAGGTGCACTCACTGACACTTGTATTAAAGTTAAAGGTTGCTAGCTCTATATTTTCGTCCCAGTCTACCTTATTGACTTGTACGAAAAATTTTACAAATTCCATTAGATTTGAATGCGATCTTCTCAGAGAACCGTTTGTTTGCGGGTAAAATGCAGTGGTATTTATTTGTTTAATTTTAAATCGCTTGGCTACCCGTCTCATTAATTTATTCATAAAATTGGTGCCTTGATCTATTAAAATTACGCACAGTGCCCGAAAACGCTTATAACTTTCTTTATTAAACCATTTGCGACGTCTACAGCAGTTATTATTAACGGTTCTACAAGCGTAAATTTTGTCAATTGATCCTAAAATGTTAAGATGTATTCATTTCCCTTTACTGTTTTCGGAAAAGGGCCCACTATGTCCATACTAATGCGCTCCATAGCATATGAGCCAGTGTTAATTATGATCATTGGCGCAAGAGTTTTTACTCTTACTAAATTTTTTCAATTTAAACATTTTCTAATGAAACCTTGCACTTCTTCCTTTAATTTCTCCCAGTTATAATTCTGCTTAATTCGTTTTGTATGTTTTCGTCACTCTACGGTGTCCACCTACTATTGAGCAGTGAGCTTCTCTTATTATTATCTCTGTATCTTCCGCGACGGGATGTCGAATTAAACCCAGGCATATTATTAATTTTGTGTTTGTTTCACTAAATGCCTTTTTTATTTTTCTGAGTACCTCTTCCCATTTCATGTTCTCTATAAATTCTGTTTTAGCGATGCTTATTGATTGAATTTTCAGTGTTTCCAAGAGTTCCTTTAAATTGTTGCTCAGCTGTTCTAGATTATTATTAATTATTAGCGATAGTCCAGTGAGTGCGTCTGTCGAAGTGGCAGAGCTATATGCACTTTTGAATCGACTTTCGTAACTATAGGAACTCCAATCTCCAGGTTTTTGTATCTTGGTAATTTATTTTGTAGTTTCAATTGTCTGGCCCCGTCATCGCACGGCTCTCCAGTAGTCGTGATAAAGTATAAATAATTGTCCCTGCGCATAAACAATTTTTCCCGTGTATTTATTGGAGTTATGTTTAGCGTGTTTTTGTTATTCTCCGTATTCACTTGCGGAGGCAGTCTTTCTAATGTTCCCGCCCCTTCTGAATCATTCTCCCGAGTCACGTTTAGAGAGCTATACGGGTCTTCGTTATTCCCTGTATTTTCATGTGAGCCCGCCTCGTCGAAATTTTCTCCTTCATTTGCATACTCCTTTTCTTGCTGCGTGTGATTCGTCTGTGCCTCTGCGTCTACATCATGAAATTGCTCCAATTCTTTCACCTTTGGCAGTGTCGCTTTGGCGCATTTCTTCTCGACGGGTTCCAACCTGTGGTTTATGACTTTCTTCTGCTGGTTTCTGATGTTTGCGAGGGAGTAAGGCTTTTATTGCCTCTTTGTACTTGTCGCTCACTTGGCGTCCCGCTCGTCCTCGAGTGGTCATACCTGTGCCTGGCTGAAGGTTTCTTGTCTCCTCTTCCTTGTGTACACTTGTTTCTTCAGTGAATATCAAAACTCTCTCCACTGCGTCATCGATGACTGGACAGTAATGCTTTATTTACAAATACCATTAATATTGACACTATCTTGTAATTCAAAAGAATATGATGAAACTTAAAAGTTTATATACTCAGTTATTTTTAAAAATTTTATAACTTTATATACCAATACAGTGAAACCACAAAACTATCTAAATATATTTGTGCAGCATATAAGTA
>UELU01146192.1:0-12917 GCA_900490025.1 Megastigmus dorsalis
GCTCTCACCCAATGTATAGATTATAGAGTAAAATATTTGTTAGGCGTTTCAAAAGGTGTCAATTGTATATTAGATTCACTTGTAAATTATGCTAAAGAGAAAATACAGAACGACGAAAATTCGCAATATACCTATTTTAGTAGCGGAAACGTAGAGTATGCGCTACGATCTATCGATGATAGTTTTGTAAATAATCTAGAGAACTCCTTAAAGGAGCTTAATGTACATATGGCAACCGAAGACATATATATCGTCGTGTATGAATTTGCTAACTTATACTTACGGTCTCTGGTTATATTCTTAAATGAATCTGTACATAAATAATGACAATAAATGTTATTAAAAATATTTATCAATCTATTTTTTGACTACTTACCTTGTACTACCCCTCGACCTATCCTATCTTCCGTCGTACTCACTTAATCGTTATATATTTGAAATTATTTATTTATCTTTGGAATTTATGTATTATTAATAACTGTTTTTCTATATAAAAAGTCAATATACTTACACTAGTAGTAGTAGTAATAATAATAATAGCGATAGTAGTTGCCATGCTGATTTTTGCAAACTTGCAAAATATGCAGTTGTAGTTGGTGGGGGTATGTAATGGTGGTGAGGTAGCTGAATATTGCAACCTTGCAAAATATACAGTTGTAGAGGGGGAGTAAGCGGTGGTGGGGCCCTAGCTACACACCATCGACGCATTCAGTCTCTATGCAGCCGTCGCCGAGGGAACATCACGACTTCGGTAGCTAAATCTCTCTCGTTTCGCGTGCGTTCGTGCGTGATTGCGTGCGTTCGTGCGTGATTGTATGCGTGCATTTGTGTGCGTGCGCGCGTTTGTGTGTGTGAGTACGTGTGGCACTAAGGCGTGTCAAAACATACCTGTCCTTGTCTGAGGTTAATGACCCTATCTCAAGGTCAAGTTTGTTGTGACGGGCCATAGTGTCGCTATAACTACTACAGTCAGAGTCCAACTCGGGGATAATAGCCACCGTTACATCCTTTTGGGTCCCTGCGATCTCGAAAGGTAAGCTAACATAGCCTACGATGGACGAGTAATGACCATTTGTCATTCTCGCCCCTCTGCAATAACTAGGTCGAAGCTCTCTGCCACATGCACTAGCGATCTGTAGTCCTACGGATCCCATCACAGAGCGTGCGGCTCCCGGATCAAATAATGCTCGAATCCTGTAGCCACCAATGTGCACTTGGAGCCACCAACGGTCTTTGCTTTCATCAGGATTCGGGCATCCTTCTATTGACCCCTCTAGTTGCTCAGAGGTCCTCATACCTTCTGAGCAACTCTTATCAGCCTCTTTGGCCGATTCCGAGGTCTTAGGCGGGGTTATAGGAGCCGCAGTGACCTCTACTGCGTGCTCCTTTTCTCTTTTTCCGCCACGTTTTTCGGACAATATCGCGCCGAATGCCCCGGCTGATCGCAAACAAAGCACTTAAATGGCTTGTTCATTCTCCGGGGGCTAAGTGGACGAGAATCGCCACCATGCTCTGTTCTAGAGCCTTTCTCCTTGGGAGAACTCTGTCTGCTTTTGGTCTTATAAAACTCCTGCGCTTTCTTGAAATCTCGCGGAGATTTGCTCGCAGCCTCATGAAGGAGCGATCCTTCATTTCTGCCCTCATAGCCTGAACTTCATTCAGGATTTGAGCAAAGTCCGGCATACCTCGCGGCGCTTGGCTCACTGCGGCTACTTTCGTTTTTGCTACTGCCGTGGCGCTAGGCTTCGCCTTCTGCGGCTTGGCTGTCCTCTTGTATGACGCCTCCGGTATTACTGTGTGCTGGGGAGACGGTAGACGTTTAAAAACCTCTCCTGTCGCAGATATGAGCTCCGCTTCTCTAGCCAGCTCCATCAGAGACTCTACGTCACGTACCATGCACTGGAGCTTTGGTAGCATGTTCCGGTGCATAATATCTAGCTGTACCTCCAGCCTCTTCAGTGGCAGCCTTTCTCGCTGCTCACATCCCTCCTGCTCCTCATCTACGGAGCTCTCTTCATGGAGCTCCGAGTTATGATGTACATCTCCTGTAACATTCATATCTCCTTCTTAGCGAGGCTTGCTCAGTGCATATAACTAAGCTTCTCTCTTTTCATCCCACTCTCTCAAAATAGGGTCTTTTGCTAGAAGCTGTACTGGATGCGTACTATCATGACTTGCATCCTTGTCCTCGATAGTCGCCCTTGACACTTCAAAAGATTTTTCCTCTATATAGGCCCGACGCAGCTCGTCTCGCTGCATCTGAGCCTTTGTCTCGTCTGTCTCGAATGTGGGTTTGAAATCGGCTGCTGAGTACTCACCCAACAGCCACTTCTGCAGACGACTCTTTTTTGCGAATTGCAAGCCCTCGCGGCTCAACTGCAACGCCGATAGAGATTCCTCCAGCTCTTCGCCCTCCATGCTGTAACATCAGCCTTTTAGCGCTCTCTGTGTCGTATCAGCCATTTTGATCGAATTTACACGGAAATTCGTGCTCAATTCCTCAAAATCAATGTTCGAAATTCTCTCTGGAGTTCGAACTTTACTAAGTGCACTAGCTTATTACCACTAGTGCACCTTTCCTGACTCGCTCATGCAAACTATTCGACTCAAGCCGCGTTCGAATCTTGAACGCTTGAGTTCGAATCCTCTTCTGCTAGAGTCTAATGGCTTTATGTGCACTAGCCGTCCTTGCTAGCGCACTCCTATTATCTTCTGTAATGCACAGGCCGTCCCTAGCCTGTGCCTACGCCAAATACTAGACTTCGGGTTCGAACCTCTCTATGCACAAGTTCGAACTCTTCTTCTGTTCGAACCTCTCTTGTAGTGCACGTTCAAACCCCGCTCTATATAACCTCTCGAAACCTGTTATCGCAGGTTCGAATTTCGCCAGTGGTGTACTGCGATCGATTCCCTGTGCTTTCGGGAGAATATCGCCAATCTAGCGAATTTTTGCTTAACAAAATATTTCGCCAAATTAAACCAATTAATTCATAAAATCTATCGATTAAGCCACACAAAAAAAATCTCCCAAAAGCACCCTACCGCTATTTAATTAAATAATTTGCCGCTTCAAATTTTTCCTGAAAACGCAAAAAAAAAACAACGCAACAAATAATAAATAAACAAACCATAAAAATCACAAATATTAAAAATTCGTGATGTACTTCACTCGTCTGTGCTCAATCACCAAAGCAATTTCTGTTCCACCAAAAAAAACAGTAAAAAAAAATTTACTCGCGATGCTTTATCGATATCAGGTGGATTATTACTAAATAATCCCCCCAGCCCTCTAACTGTTTTAATCGCCTCGACGAATGAAGTACCTCGCGTCCAAATATTTAAACAATAATTTAAACATATTAATAATTCATTTATCACAAATATTGAACGCTAGCACATCACTAGTACTGCTGCACACAGCACATACCACTGTGCACAGCGTTCAGCTGCGAGTACAAGCCACCAATAATTTAAATCGAAATCGATTAAAATTTCGGCTGCTGCGCCTATGCGCCTGTACTCGCGCTGGTTCCGCGCCGCTGGCACACTTGGTGTGGAGCCCTCGCAAGCGCTGGCTTTCCCACCGCTCGCGCTTCTCCTCTATGAGCGCGCCCCTCTCGGCTCTCTCTTGGCTGTATAGCTGCCGGCTAACTTGCCAGCGCAGCTGACTGGGTTCGTGCTCTCTCTCACTCTTACGCTGCGTACAGTGTATCTACTGTGGCGAGCGCCTCGGCTCTCGTGCCTTGCTGGCAACGCAGGCGCTCGCTGGCTACAGTGCACTATCGCTGGCTTATTACCTCTCTCTCTCACACTCACGTAAGGGCTTACACGTGCCGGGTTATACTCTTACCTATAGCTCCGGCGCATGTAAACAAAGTCGCTTTGACTTTGAGCGCGTTTATGCTGCGTGCCTTCGCGATTTAAAGCACCTAACCGAAACGCTAGTGCTTGAAATATTATTTCGAATACTATTTCAAACTGAAATCCGTATCTTTCCTCGATACATGATTTCTGCACTAATACACGCGCACTAAATTCTTAATAGTTTCCGCGCCTAAATCCCGAAACCGAACATCTTAAGGGCGCCAGTTGGAACGGGTCTGTTTTTCTTTCAGTGTGCAGTAACCCTTTACTGCACACTCCTATCTGTTGCACGTTGCAGTGCGAAAAACCCTTTGGTTTATCCCACTGATCAAGAACTAACAGCTTCCGTTGACAAATGCGAGACTCTCTTGCTGAGTCTCGCTTTCCGATGCTCGGACCAAAAATACTCATGAGCTCCGTGCAAGGCTCACGAGTCGAGCTAGCTCAGATAAATGCACAGTAGATCCGCTATCTGGAGGCGGCGGTAATCGCTGGATGTTAGGGAAAATAAGGACCTCGTAAATGATAATAACGCGAATCTAATAAACGCAATATATGTTTTCAGACCACTCAGTTACAAAAGTAATTATAACAATTTCGCGAACCGAGAAGGCAAAGAATATTACTATCGGCGAGCTCACGCACACACATACACGGATCGCCGCTTGCGATCCGTCGCTGTAGTACTTCAAGTACTTACTCGGGCGGAGTTGCGCCTATCTCTCTCTCTCTGTCTGGCGGTTGGTGGTTCGTCCTGTTGCTGCTCCCCACGGTTCTGTTAAAGTCAACGACGCTTTTTCTTCGGGAAGGACGCAAGCGTGGTATTCTCATCGTTGGATGCTGGACTGCCCATGGCATTGGAGGTGGGATGTTTTTTGGCCGTGAAAGTGAGTACTCACTAAGTTTTTCTCGGCCCCCTCAACTTTTGAGGTTAGGTCTCGAGTTCACTCACGCCTGCTTTTTTTCTCGAAAACTGGCAGTCCTGCCCAAAATTTCGCTTCTAAAGGTTGGCTATACCGCCTTAATTTTCGCTGCGTCCTTAACTAGCGCCTGCGCAGTTCTCGGGCGGGTTTTCGCATAAACTTTCGTGCATGATCGACTTTTCTGTGTTTATGTTATCTCATTGCGGCTCTTAGATGGCACCAGATACATCTCGTTGCGAGGGTCCCCGCTAGGTGGCGAAGGCAAATTCCGTAACACACGTGAGACTGGGCACGAAACCGGTATAGATATAACTGCGACCATTATGGGGGATGTGCCGCCAGCGTGGTTCTCCACATGGGCGACGGCTCACGGCTCCATGATCTCGACCATCCAGCGCGATATGGAAAACATTCAACGCGGCATTAATGAGCTGAGTACTCAACTCAGAGCGGAATTGAATGAGACGCGCGCAGTTGTCTCGACACTCACATCGCGCATTCAGGCCCTAGATAATGCCGAGGCATCGCGAAGCTCCCAAATCGCAGCGAGTGAAAGCGCGGACGCTTGCGAGGTGCTCGTTACGGGCATACCTCGCACAGTGTCGCTGGATGACACAGTGCTCGCGGGCCGCCTTTTTGCATTTCTTCGGCTACCACTCATAGCAGGTTCCATTCTCCTTATCCGAGAGTGGCTCCCAGCTGGCGTGCCCGCGGCTGCATCTGCGACTGTGTCATCTAATACGGGTGCTTCCACGGTCCGTGGTCTTGTTTTGCGTCTTTCTTCTACAGGAGCGCGTGACTTAGTAATCTCTCGGGCGGCAAAGCTAAAGGGCCGTCGTTGCGAGGAGATCTTGGGCGAAGGTGGTGGATCGACTCTCTTTCTGCGAGCACTCTGGCCTAAAAGCGTTCATCTGCTCCTCGGTAAAGCCTGCGAGGCTCAGAAAAAACTAAATTACGCCAGACCCTGCGTTCGAAATCTCATCGTACACATGAGAGCATTGCGCTCTGGTCCTCTCATACCAGTTATCAATAAGATGGATTTGGCGGCTCTCCAACCGACTCCTCGTAACTCATGAAGAATAGCGAATCTGCCGCACTCCCCGAAACCGAGTGATCCTCGGACTATTATAAATTGTAATGTACTGAATGTTTTTCACATTAATGTAAATAGATTAAAATTACATTTCACACTTATCGAGGCATACCGTTTTATCTTATCGTAAATCACCATCACCGCTCATCGCGGGGCATGACAGCATTAGTATAAGTTTTAAATTTTCAACCCCATCCTACTCACAAAAATCGATCTTTACACGCTCTTTGAAACGCATCCAACCTGATAGACTTCTAAATTCTCTCAGTACGCACTTTAATAGCGCCTTTGCGGTAGATTCGATTGACTCGATGGATTCGATTGATCTAAATGTTCAAAATTCCACCAACTGTCTCGTCCCATTAAACTTCTCTGTACCTGTTTCTAGTTCTCATTTTAATAAACTTACAAGTAATCTCTCGGTTCGTGAAGTCCTGATCTCGTCTACAAAGAAGCCGTGGGTCTCTGGCGAAATCCGTAACTTAATAAGGGACCGAGATAGATGCTATCGTGTGGCCAAGCGATCGTAGATTATATGCGCTTCAAAGCACTCCGCAGCGCTGTTTGTAACAAATTGGATACCGCGAAAAACACGTATCTCGCCGACAGGCTTGACGGGGCAGCTCCTTCTGAGACTGCTAACTTCTTTGATTTTTCCGCGGTGTCACAGCAGATTGTCTTGCGCGCTATAAACGGGTCTGCTTCTCGCTCGATAGGTCTAGACGGAATTTCTTCTCAAATGCTGGAGCTTGTGGCTCCCACTCTTATTGCACCTATTACAGCCATTTTCAATCACTCACTCGAGTCCTCTTCTTTTCCCGCACTATGGAGGCCAGCCTTTCTCGCTCCTCTCGCAAAGAAGGCTGCTATGTCCTCGATGTCGGACACTCGCCCCATAGCGATGCTTTGCGAGGTATCTAAAGCGCTTGAGCGAGTGGCCCACTTGCAACTCTCTCGCCACCTCGAATCGTCTAGTCTCCTTGACCCTCGGCAGTCGGGTTTCTGCAGGGGTCACAGCATTCAAACAGCGCTCCTGGGGGTTCTCGACGACGTTAGGAGAGTAATAGATAAGCGCATGATAATTGCGCTTGTTCTGTTTGACTTCTCTAAACCGTTCGACATGGTCCCCCACGGTCTTCTCGTCCAAAAACTAAGGCGCATGATGTGCTCGGACGCGATTATCGCGTGGTTTTATGCATATTTGCATGACAGGCTCCAGGCGGTAGTAGACTCGGGTGGCTCAACACCTGAGTGGATGAGGGTGATGGCGGGTGTTCCGCAGGGGAGCGTTCTCGGCCCTTTACTTTTCATAGTGTTTATCAACGACCTTCCCTCAGTGTTGAGCGTGTCAGAGCACATGATCTTTGCTGACGATACCCAGATCTACTACTCTTTTTCACCAGCCGAACTATGTGAGGGTATCGAGAAGATCACTCATGACGCAAATGCTGTGGCTGCTTGGGCTGCCGAGAATGGTCTTCCTCTGAACCTCGGGAAGACCAAGGTTATGCTTTTGGGGAGCGAGCCTTTCATCTCTCGCATAGACTTCGAAGGCATACCTAAAGTCCATATTCTCGGGGTTCACATCCCATACGCTTCCCAAATTAAAAATCTTGGTGTCCTCATTACCCCCACTCTCAACTGGGCGCCCCACGTAAATCAACTCGTAGGCCGTGTCTTTGGCATCTGCGCTCCCTGCGGCACTACCGCCATTCACTCTCCTTCTCACTCAAAAAGAGACTGGTTGAGAGCCTGGTTTTCCCTCACTTCGATTTCGCCTGTGCTGTCTACAATGACGTAGATAAAACTCGCAGCACCAAGATTGAGCGAGCTCTTAATGCGTGCGTGCATTTCGTTTTTGGTAGCATTCCTTGGCGTGGACATGTTACACCGCACCGCATTAGCCTAGGCTGGCTCTCTGCTGCCAGGCGTCGTGAGCTCTTCATAGGCTCGCTGGCGTTTAACATTATGGCTCACCGCAACCCAGCCTATCTGGTCTCTAAGTTCCAGCATAAGAACGTTGATGTGTACGCTCGCTTCTCAACCCGTCTGCCCTTCAGAGTCCTCACTTTTGCAGCTCCAAGGACGGAAGCTTGGCGACGTTCTTTCACTATTACGGCCTCCAACATCATGAACACATTCACGCCACCGCCCTTCAACATCATCAACGTCGTGAGGTACAAGGCCGATCTACGCGACGAGCTGCTGCAACGTGACCGAGACGACTGGGGGCAGAGGGTCACGAACGAGGGCCTCCAATGGCCGTTGCCACCATAGGCTTCAGCGAGTGTACGGGGCAGCTCCATCACGATGGCACAGGAGTGCGAAGATCTTGGACGTAGCTTATTCTTCAAGAGGCACAAGATGCTACATGCTATTTATTCAATTATTTTAAATTCATTGAGAGCATATTTTTTATTTTTAAATTTTTAAATTTTTAAATTTTTATTTTTGTTACTGTTTTTATATTATATGTTAGTTCTATATCTGTAATATACAACAACTGGGCCAAACGGGGTTATACCTCCCGGTCCCAATAAATGTTTTATCAATCAATCAATCAATCAATCTCTCTCTCTCTCTCTCTCGAAATAAGACAATGGACCGAAAAACGTGTATAAAGTGTAAGAGAAATATAAGAAAAAATCTGTATTGATAAAATTTAAAACTTGTATTCGTATATTTCATGATACATGTCATAAATGGGCATTAATTGAAAGCGTTAGGCGTAGCATTCCAAATGCAGGTGGCACGTTTACAACACCTAAAAAATTAATAAATTACATCTGTGAAACGTGCCCAAAACCGAGTGCAAAAGTAGATAGGGAAGGAAAAAGGGAAAGGGAAAAGGAGAAATCAAGGGAGATTAACGTAGAAAACCTTGCACTCTCATCAACACTTGCAAAAGCATGTACGCCAAATATAATGTATAAAAAAGATGATGAGAGTGAGGCACAAAAGTGCGACAAGACTTGTAGTTTTAATATAGGTGGCACGATTAGCTCGGCTCCGGAAAATTTTTTTAATTCTGCACTGTCTCAAGTCAATTCGGTGCGGTCTGTAACAAATGAAAAAATTTTATGTAAGCTGGATCAAGTAGAGAAGACATTAAATTCAATACCAACAATTGAATTTTTGGTTAAAAATATCTGTGAGGGCTTACATGAAATTCATAAAAAAATTGAAAGCCAGAATTCAGTGTTGGCAGAAATTCGGGCAAATCAGGCCGCGCTGGTTGATGAGAATAAAATGCTCAGGGACAGGGTGGATTTGTTAACTAGTAATATTGAAAGTAATGTTAAAAATGATGCAGTTTTAAATTTTAAAATTATTAATGAAAATTTTTTAAATCTTAATAATAAGCTGGAATCTAGGCTTCAAGAAAAAATAAATAGTCTAGATGTACGAGTACATTCTTTTATGAAAAGTCTAGATTCCAGTTTGGTTTCCAGGGTCGAAGGCATTGTGCAGACTATCTCCCCACCATCACACACACATCTGCCATCACAAAGAATTATTGAACACGAGCTTAGTGGTGAGTGCGGCGAGCTCGTGATCTCAAGCCTGGTAGATTGTTCTACATCAGGCCTAGCGCTTGATGATTACGCGTTTGTCGTACTCGGTACTGTGCTGTCTTCTTTCACAAGAGACAGTATAGTGTCAGTGCGTCAAATCTCAACAAATGATAATAACTCGCGAACACAGTGGGATGGTCTGAGAGGAGTCTCGTCACTGATAGTCAGGCTTTCCAGTAAAGAAATCGTTCATCTAGTCATGAAAGAGAGAAATAAAATTACACGTTTTAATACAAGGGATCTTGATCTCTCCCTTTTAGGGGAGGCGTCTGTGCCCTGTGTGTGCCATTCACTGATTTTTATAAATGAATTTCTGGAATATGACGTATACAAAAACTTTCAATTTTTAAAAGATTATGGGAAAACTTTAAATATTAAATTGATTTGGCACAGACAGGGCAGGTTTCTTGCTAGGAGAAGGGAGGGTGAGAGAGTTTTTCCTTTCTCCACTGCTGCGGATTTGGATGCTATTGTTAAAGCAACAGCGAGCACAGTCATTTTACCTTCTAATGATAATAATAAAAATAAAAACAAAAATAACTTACAACAGCAACAACAAGAAAAGGAAAATATAATTGAAAGTAACAATACAGATACATTAAATACATTAAATAAAGATAACAATTTAAATGTTGATAATAGAAATATGAATAATCGTAGCGTGAATGTAGAAAATAAAAAGGATGGCTGCGTGATAAAAAGAGAAAAAATAAGAACAAAAACAAATCATGACTGGATGGAGGACCTTCTGGAGGCTGCAAAGGGAGTGAAGGGGTCTTGCGAGCGGGCTTTCTTAATGTGAACTCACATAGAGCGCACATTGAGCAGATCCGTCAATATCTTCATGCCAACCCCTCCTACCGTCTGTTTGGGATAGCGGAAACATGGCTGGGCTCGACTGTCTTGGATGACGTCATTCAGATCCCAGGTTATAAACTTTACAGGCAGGACAGAAATATTAATGGGGGTGGAGTTGCCCTATATATAAAAGAAAATCTAAAGTCTACTCTTTTAGCAACATCAAAAACCGAAGGAAAAGGTCTGCAAATGAAACCTGAGTATATTTTTTGCAGTGTTCAGGAGGGTGACTACACCTATTCTTGTTTCAGTCATTTATAGGCCACCAAAAATACCTTTTATCAAGGATTCGCATCTACTAGATAGATTGCGAATATTATGTTTTGATTACAGTCATAAAATCATCATGGGGGATCTGAATGCCGATCTCCTTAAACAAAGCGATGATGCTTAGTTTGTTCGCAAACCTTCAGCGGAGCTTTCGCTACAGTTGGTCCAGCATGGTGCCACTCATCATACACCCACGTCTCACACGTGGACAGACGTCATTCTTGTCGACGACAGTGATACTCTTGCTGATAAACAGAATGTGTCGGCTAGCTTTCACAGTAGGCATAATATCATTGAGGTTAGCATTTTGTGTCATGTACAATCGGTGAATAATGACACATTTATTTACCGCGATTTTAAGGGGATTTTATCCAATTAACTGATACAATATTTGTCCTGCTGTGACTGGTCGGTGCTAAACGACGATAGCTGTGATACTGAGGTTGCCCTGGACTGTCTTTGTGGTAATCTAATGGCAGCAGTTAATGAGTTGGAACCGGAGAAAAGATTTGTGCCCAGAAAGGGCAAACTGCCATGGATTAAGGGACGTCTGCTTATCGGCGTTACAGACGGACAAGCAAAGCGGAGTATCTATTAGAATTTTTGAGTCTGAGAGATCTTTCTGACAAAACAACAGACGACGCACGGACGACTTACTACAACAACCGTCTGTTTGATGCTCTTGAAAATGGGAATGTATGGAAAGAGTTAAGAGACCTGGGACTCCTCCCCAAGCAGAGAGAGGATTTGAATGGTTTTGCTCCGGAGCAGCTAAATGAGCACTTTGCCGGGGTGTTAGTATCTAATCGGGACGACGATGAGAGGAGGGCAAGAATTATTCAGAGCGCGCAGGATGGCGGTTTTTCATTTAAGCAGAGAACCACAGCAGATGTGGTTCTTGCCGTCTCTCACTTTTTGTCACAGGCGCGAGGAGAAGATGACATTCCTCAAAGTATAATCGTTAAGGCCCTTCCTGTCCTGGGGAAGTTCTTGATAAATCTGTTCAATTCCTCTCTACGCAGGGGTGTTTTTCCGGCCCTATGGAAGAGGGCAAAGGTGATGCCTCTAAAAAAAAACAGCACCAACATCGCTCACGGACTTCCGTTTAATTGCCTTACTTTGTTTCCTTTCGAAGGTTCTGGAGAAGATCGTGCATGACCAGATTCAGGAGTATCTTTCACAGGGTGGGTTGCTAGATCCAAAACAGACTGGTTTTCGTAAGCATCATTCAACTCAGACTGCTCTACTCGGACTTACAGACCAAATAGGAACAGGTATCGACAAGAAACTTATGACTGTACTTTTACTCTTCGATTTCAGTAAGGCATTCAACACGATATCACATGCTCGTCTTCTTGACAAGTTGAGATTGATGGGGTTTTCCAGGACTGCACTTTTGTGGATCAACTCGTATCTTTCGGGGAGAGAACAATGTATTTTTACTAGTAACTTGGGCAGGTCATCATGGCTTGGCACAAGTTTGGGTGTTCCACAGGGCTCAGTCCTGGGACCTCTGTTGTTTTGCCTCTACATCAACGACATACGTGACGCCCTCACTCCTGGGAGCGTTGAACATATTTTATATGCAGATGATTTACAAATTTATATTCAGGTACCCCGAGAGTCTCTGGATGAGGGAATACGAAAGCTTGAGATGTCAGCAAAGGTTGTATTGGACTGTGCGACTGGCGCTTCTCTAAGGCTCAACACAGCGAAGACAAAAGCTATTATTTTCGGTTATAACAGGTATGTTACAGAGTTTCTTTCTGATCCTGCCCGCTGTGTTCGGCTTGGAGATGATGTCCATATCCCCTTTTCCGAGACTGTCACTAACCTCGGTGTTGTGCTGGATTCAAAACTTTCTTGGAAGCCACCCGTGGATATGATAACGAAAAAATTTAATCGGATTTTATATGGTTTAAGATTTTTCCGCCGTTACACCACTGAGGCATTGCGTAAACAACTTGCAACAGCTCTGTTGTTCCCTCATCTAGACTACTGCTCGGTGGTTTTTCTCGATGCCTCTCAGGATTTGAGAAATCGACTACAAGTACTACAGAATTCATGTGTGACATATGTACTGGGTGTTAGGGGGGATGAGCACATTTCTCCCCATAGGGCTACTCTGGGCTGGCTGCGCACTGATACTAGGAGACGATACTTTATTGGGGTACTTATGTACAAAATCATGCATATGCGCTCACCAGACTACCTGGAATGTCTCTTTTCTAGGTATGTGCCTAGAGCTACCGCTAGGGGAGAAATAAAAGATCTCGCAATTCCCCGAATGCGTACAACTGTGGGAAATAATACCTTCCAAGTGCAGGGTGCGCA
>UELU01146193.1:8518-28595 GCA_900490025.1 Megastigmus dorsalis
CCCCCCCACGTAGGTCCCAACCACCCGTCCAACGACCCCTAAACGTTATGCCGTGGAGTCCACATGGATCGGTCGGGAGAGTCAGTGCAGCAAGTGCCGGTAGAGTCAAGGGAGTCTGTCGGCAGAGGAAGGAGAAGGTAGAGTCGGGAGTCAACGTTGGAGGCGGATCTTAGTCAAATGGCCAGTAAGTTGCTATTGTGGAGAGATCTATCATTCAAATAAGTCCAGTAGTGTCAGTCCCCCTGAATGTAGTAGAGGATGTGCGATGGAATGCTTGTGTGAGTGAGATGTAGTAACAGGGAAGTGATGGCACTAGGTAGGGACGGATAATTGAATGCGTGTGATGGTATGAGAGTGAGATGGGAGAACTTTGGAGTGCAGATCTAGTTGTAAGGAGCGGGTGGTGACGAGGTGGATGGCGTGGGTCCGTCGAAGGAGGCTCGCAATTTTTTTTTGTTTTAGAAAAGAGGCGCATGAAGCCCACTTAAAATTTCCTTGGTTAGTAAACAGGCAGCCCACTGCTTACGCGTGGTCCGGTTTAGGGTGGGGGTATTTGTGACGGTGTAAATCCGACACAAGGGAAAAGTAAAGAGGGGAAAACTAGCCAGGCCTCGAAGATGACCAGCATCTACGTCGGGCACCAGCCGGAGGAAGGAAGGGAGGAACAGAACTAATAAAGGGATTTTGGGGTCATATTTTTGGAGCGGAGAGGAGAGGACAGGACGACCCACTGGACTCACCAGCGAGTGCGGCAGCGAGCAGCACGGGCACAGCACGGCACGGAGAGAGCGAGCGCCGGGCTCGGCATCGCGACGATCGCGAGAGAGGACGAGAGAGAGCACCAGCGGCAGCGGCACCGAGATCAGAAGCCGGTAGAGAGAGAGCGCCGTGAGTGCGAGAGAGAGGGCACGCACCTGTCATCCGGCCATGGGAGAGCCGAGCGGCGAGAGAGACAGCGAGAGCGCGCTCAGCCACGACGGATGGACATGTGAAGAGGAGAGCGCGATAGTTCGCGCCGCGTCGATGCCAGCGAGAGAGAGAGAGTGGAGCGCGTGGAGAGGGAACGGGCTATCGTTCTCTCACGGTTCCAACTCTCCCAGCGCATGGCGCACACTGTAGATACTATATGCCGGTAGAGAGAGAGAGAGAGAGCGCACTATGGCACAAGTATAGGCGCGAGAGAGAGCGCTATACTGGGCATGTAAGTGCGAGAGAGAGCGCACCATGCCAGTGCCATAGGCGCGAGAGAGAAGGAGCAAGGAATAGCAGCGTATGGAAGCATGTAGGAGCATGAGAGAGCGCGCTTAGGCTAGAGCAGCGTGAATAAGATTGCATTTCGAGTGGGAGAAAGAACGAAGTATGCAGCGTACGGGAGCATGTAGGAGCGAGAGAGAGAGAAAGCGCGCATAAGTCACGAGCATAGAGAGAATTGCCGGTGGAGGGAGAGAGAGAAGAAGAGAGAGAAGAGTGCGCGCGTTGCCAGATCTCTCGTTCGAGCCACGCTGAAAAGGAAAAGAAACAATCACTGGCAGCCAAGAGATTGGGGGACGCTAGCATCGATTGTCAGCCAATCAGCGGAGAGAGTGGCTTATCGAACCAATCACGATAAGAGAAGCAGGTCAAGGCCCTGTAATTGGAGTAGGTCAATACTAGATCAGTATCGACCAATAATCGGAGGCCACGAGAATAGAAGCCGGAAGGAGCAGAGCATCGAGGCGAAGAAGACGCTTCGTCTCGACCCATTTTGCCGACAGCAGTTCGAGAAGCCAGACGCAATTTTGTTCTTCGGAAAGTGTTCGAGATTTTGTTCGTGCCACGTGCCGGTACCGACGCCACGCCATTTTCTCCTTCCGTTCTTCGAGCTGGGAAGTATAGCCGGACGATCGGGAGAATTGAGGAGTGCCAGGGATAGAGGAGACGTCATTCAAGGCCACCGAGTGACTAGTTTCATACGAAATTCCTTTCAGCGCCACATGGTTTTTGGGCGATTAGGCGCGATCGACGTGGAAAATATATTTATCATTTGATCGCAAAATTAGAGAGCTTTTCTCGATAAAAGTCTTTTATGCATTCTTAAAATTAACCACGTCTTTAGAATAACCAAATACGACACTCTGCACTCTGCCGAACCCAGGACCACGAACGAGGACGTTGCGGAGGTTGGTCCCATTTTTTTTCTTTTTTTTCGTTTTGAATTTTTTTTTACATTTAATTTTTTTTAAGTTTTTTATTATGTTTTTTAGATAATCTGTTGTTTATTTCATTTCTTTATTGGAAATTGCGTCTTTCTATTGATTCTATCTTTATCTGACTGACAATAAATATTTTATAATGATGTAAGTAAATTCAAAGTTGATTGACAATGAAATGGTATTTGGTTTGTAATGATAGGTGTTGAATACTTCTCTTTAACTTTTAATGTAGAATCTTCTGTTTCTAACATAATCGATCTTAGTTGTATTTGTTTTTTATCGATGAGTTAGATTCATAAGTGCTTAAAATTGTTGCAATTGATTTTCTTATGCTATTCATTTTACTTTCATTAAAAAATATTTTTTTTTGTGCAAATTATATAAATCCAACTACAAACATGAATTCCACAATTATTACACGGAGAGAAGTAGTCCAGTAAATTTTACAAATAATCTTAAGCACCCTACCGAAAAGTATGGCAATTCAATCACAGACTGTCAAAAGGGGCTATTCTACTATATTAGTCATAAGCTTTACGATATTTATCTAAGCATTTGATATGCAAGCTTTCAATAAGTACTTACATACCAGACAAAATTTGCTACATAATATTGTAAAAATTAATAGATTCTAATTATTCTATAATTATTTTATAATAATTTTTATAAGAAAGTATTGTAATTTTTAATAAAAGTGTCGCCATTTGTGTACATATACCTAAATTTTCATCTTGTGCGCATGCGTGGTAGTTTGCCGAGACTGCTGCGAGCGCCACCATTTGATACCAACACGCGAGCATAACCAACAAACCAACCGGATTCCCGCTCTGTTTACACGTGTGGTCATAAGCTAAATGCGATCAAGAATTGTTGGAAGAAGCTGTTTTTATCCCAAGATACATACTAGGTAAGGACACCCTGTGGTCATTGATTCTGTCCGAACAAATTTTGAAAAATTAAAAACATTTGAATATCTAGCATGTAAAAGTATACCTATAGCTATCGATATATATAGATATACTTCTTGGTCAATTTAAATTTTGTTCGGACAGAATCAATGGCCACAGGATGTACATGTTAAATACGGATTTGACTTTCTGAATGGAATATTTTATTTGTAACGTGTATTCTGCCATAAAGTAAAATTTTGTGTTTCGCATGTACATTCGTAGTTTTTTTATAGCGTATAATGGCTGAGGCAGAATCTAACATTGAGGTAAACAGCGATTCTCATCATTATTCATTTTACTAATTCCTTAAGAAATTCTTACAATGATTAACATTTCTTCCTAAGGTAAATTAATTTATATCATATATTCATCTCCCTTGTTCTTATGAAAGTTGTTATTTTTCAAATAATAGTGTATAAAATATATTTGAAAACAGTGGTAGAAAATTGCTTTTTTGCCTAGCGGGCCGAAAGTACCACTTTCCCGCCCGGGGCGGGTTTGAGACAGTGGTAATTTCGGCCTCGCTAGGCAAAAAAATAGTATACACACCATGGGAAGTAAACAAGAATGCCTCAGATCGCATGTTTGTCACCTCTTTTCCTCCCTGGATGTGTAATGTACTATTATTTTAACAGTCAATAAATTCTATGTTTATTCAGGTTTCTGATAAACCCACATCTGCTGAATCCACGCCTGATAACTCGACAAATAATAAATGTACACCTAATGAATCCACGACTTATAACTCCACAAATAATAAATATTTACCTGCTAGATTCACATCTGATGATCTGCAGTCTGTACTCACAGAAGTATCATCAAATAGCACAGTAAGTACTAAATTTAATAAAAATTTAAAAGTTAAGTCAATAATTAAAATAAATACATTAAATACCTATTCTTTTGTTTTTTACTTCAAACGTATTTGATTTACTAATAACTATTGGCTTATAAAATTAATAAAAATTTAGAAAGTTTAATTAAAAAGGATATTTATTTTAAAATTTCGATCTTACTCAAACAAATTATTGTTATAGGGATTAGCTGAATACCTAAATATTAATACAAAGGGTAAGGAAATTTTAAAGGAATATGCTTCTAACAATAATATTTTACGCAACGTCACTAGAAACAAGCTTGTTAGGCTTGTGATTCAAAGGGAAAAGGACTGGCAGTTCAGAAATATTGCAGCAAGCCAAGAACTTGATAAATTTAGGTAAGAACAAATACTCAATTTAGAATATTTATTTATGTTTGTACTTTCTTCTCTCTCTCTCTCTCTCTCTCTCTCTCTCTCTCTTTCCCACACGCACACATACACACACACAGAGAGAGAGAGAGAGAGAGAGAGAGAGAGAGAGAGCATACACAGAAAGTTCGCACCGGCGGCGATACGTGTTTGTAAACATGCTACTATGAAAGATCTACTATGCCTCTGTTCAGCTATATATAGTGACACTATTTTCAGATATTGTGAGGCATAGAAGCACAAAAATCTTTTCTTATAACAGTTGCAAAAATTCATTTGCAGTTAACAAATATAAAAGTAAATTTCATAATTTTTTTAATTTAATTGTTTAGGATTTCTTCAAGTAGATTTATTATATTAGCAAATGAAATTGCAAGGACTTTTCAAAACGAATCTCCAGCTACTTATTATTCACCTTTCAAAGTACATTTAGAAAGACGTGTACCAACATCAGGAAAGTTATGGGATCATTCCAATTATGAGAAGAATCGATTAAGACAGGTTGCACTTATAGCAAAGCGGGAAAAAACTGCAACTATTGAAAGTCGAGTCGTTAATGCAGAAGATAAAACATTCTATACTGTTTTTAATCGTATATTGTATATTGAATACTTATTTATATAGAATTTTGTTATTGGTATAGAACTAGAAAAACTAGAATACTTAAAAACTAACACTGATGACTGGACTAAGGTCACTGTTTATTGGGACGATACATATGAACCACGAAGGCAACTTCTTATGGTAGATAAAATTTCAACTGCTGAGTACATTGAAAACTATCTATGTTTAAAAGTGCAGCAAGGGAATGAACTGGTAAGTCTTTTTTATGCTTACATTGGCTATTTATATAACAAAATAAATATGATTTTTTTAAGATTGAACGCGACTTTGGAAAGTTACATCCTCATGTAAGCATCGTTACTCAAAATGTATGGAAACAAATAAAGAGCTGTATTTTTATTCATTTAAAAGAATTAAAAAACATTTCTCCAGAGGACCAAGGCTTAATTTATTCTTTACAATCAGGAATATTGAATGGAGATATTTTATTTACATCTTTGTATTGTTAAGTCTTGAATATTATTCGAGACTTATTTGTTATTTGCATATAATTTATGAAAAGTTATTATTGAATAAAATTCTTACCTTTTTCTTTATAGTAGATCGGTTTCTTGTCGTAAATCTCGTTCGGAAGGTGTAATTAATAATTTCACTAGTACACGATAAATTAATATAAAAGTTGGATTTATTTAATATTCACTCACTTAATACAAATAAGAATTTAAGTTATTAAATTTAATTAATTTGATATAATTGTATTCTTTTAATATTTAAAATATCTAGTATAATCGCGATGATAATTATTTAATTGGGTTTCTTGTGGAGCACTATGCTTCTCATCAAGATCCCGAGTCAGTGGCTAACTTATTGTCCGCCTTTAATCGTTTTCAAAGGATCAAAAGTGTGTCGTGATTTTATGTTTTGCGCATGTAGCTAACGAGCGTCTTTCGATTGACGATTAACCGATATTAAAAGGTACATCTTTTTTCTCTTTCCATTTTTTTGTGCCTAATATTTAATTAGTATAAATAATATTTGTCAGTTTATAAATAATATTTAATAAGACATTCATATTTAATAATTTTATGTTAATAAGTAAATATAAATTTTTGAATGGGTTTAAGTATTTTCTGCTATTTTATATAGATTATTCTCATCATCTAAAATATTCTTAATTCTACAGTCGTCTATTTTATGCCCTAAGTATGTAGAATGACATTTAAGGATAAACAAAGTTTACTATAATAATAATTAGTACTTAAATATTTGTTTGAAATTTTAAATGTATAAAGGAAGAGTTTTTACTTGATCAAACGATTGAGGAATGTTGTTTTTGTTGGTGAGAGTGATTATTGAAGGGAGTATAAATGATATGCTGCATCTATTGTATGTTTTGTAACGGGGCAGGATTTAGGGAAAATCGAGGTAAAAGTACGCGGACGCGGGGCTCGAACCCACGACCTAAGGATCCAAAGGCGCGCTCCTTAACACTGAGCCAACGCCGCACTGGCCTCGACTCAGCTACAGATGCTACCGACTACTCATGTCGGTATCACAGGGATCTACCATTCGCCGACTAGCTTTCTCAAATCCGCGGCTGTTATAGTTTCTACGTTTCGTTCTTCTTCTCCATAAATATTATCTATTTTGGATTTCCGATTTTCCTTGATATTCACTCCTTGGATTTTCCTTGTTTTATGAATCACTATATAGTTAATAACTGGTTTGATCGCTGTTTTGAAAGTATACAAAGACCATTTATACATTGGGTATATAACGTATCTATGGGTTACTGTATATCTCAATAGTCTTAGCATCATACAAACAATGGTTAAAATTACGATGTAAGTAGATGAAAGAGGTTCTGTGATTATGGATTTCACCTCATTAAGAATATGGCTATTATTTGTAGAATATTCTTCTGTAGGAATATTCTTAATAAAGGTATTTTGTGTATTTACAAGAGTTTTCACATTTGCAATTGAAAACAATATTTGTTCTTGTAGTTCATCTTCTCCTTGAAGTTTAAAAATTTTTTGACAATCATCTTCATTAGTTAAGAGTGTATTCATAGATTTCTGGGCCTGAGTGTTGATACTTGCACGTGTGGCATTTGTAGTAAAAGCATTTGTAGTAAAAGTACATAAATGCGGTTAATTCTGTAGCTATTCTTTGTCGTATGTATTTTTCTTTTTAAGATGTTGGTCGTGAATACGAATTTTTTTATAAGATTTGCAGCTGTATTATTGTTTAGGAAGATTGTAAGTATGGGTATTATGGAGATTTTAGTTTTTATGTACTTATTATCAGTACTACTTAGCATATTAAAATTGAATTTATAAAGTTTCATCCTTAAATGTTTTTCTATAGTATTAAATATAAGAAAGTGCAGTTTCATTATATTTTTATGCGTATTTTCTTTATAAATATACAAATCGTAATTTTCTTGAGCTGAGATGTAAACATTAGTTATATAATTACTGTCTGATAGAACGCAAATAATTTTTAAATACATAAATATATAAATAATTTTGTAATTACATATGCTTGAAAATAATATTGTTAGTCTTGTATAAAATAAATTATAAGTATTTCTAAAGCCTACGTTAGCAATTTTTTTTACAATTGCAACAAATACTTTGTTAACGGATTATAATTACTCTCTCGTTTTACAATTATAATTACTCTTAATTTAGTAATTATGTCGTTGTGTTGAATCACAACTGTCGTATAGAAGATCCTATAATTATGCAGATGTTCCAGACTTCTCTGAAAATTAAGTAAATATTGTGTAGCTGGAAGAGCTAAATATTTAGTTCAAAATTGAAGTTAATATTTAATTGTTAAGAAAAAAATTAAGAAAAAAAAGAAAGAATAAAACGAAAAAATGGGTTAAATGGAAAAGAAGTCTAAATATTATTTATAGGTGAAACGCAGATATCGCTGGGTCTGCCCACAGTCGACCAGCATGCTGTGAGTATTTTCCTTTGAGATTTTGTGCATGTAGTAAATTGATAGGGTGCAAACAGGCTGGTCCCCTGCGAGTAGAATGGGTAGTCCATGGCTGATCACCGCCGGTGTCCGCATCGCCGTACGCTGAGCAGGACGCGAGTGCGCTCTCAGACCTCAAAAATTAAAGGCTTCATGGAGTTTTTATGAGTTACCGGTACGGATTTAATCGTAGACATGTATTGTTTAAACTCCGTTAAAAAGGTATCACCTTGTGTGGTTAAGTCTCGGAATTCTAGTAAATCGCCCTGTATAGCCAATTTAGTGCCGTATAGCAGTTCCGCCGGACTGGCGTCTGTGTCTAAGCGCATTCTAGTACGAAGCCCTAATAAAACGGTCGTTAGTATTTTAGTCCAGTCAGGATTTTGTATCAGGCACATAATTGCTGTTTTCAGCTGTCTGTGCCATCATTCAATAAGCCATTCGATTCTGGATGATAGGCCGTAGTACGTGTGCGATGACTGCCGATCAAGTCTAACAATGAATTGAATAATTGCGTCTCAAATTGTCGTCCTTAGTCTGTAGTTAGAGTGATCGGTGCGCCAAAGCGTGATACCCAGGTTTCGTAGAATGCACGAGCAAATGTTGGTGCTGATCTGGCCTACGCGAAAATCTATCTAGTATAGTCAGTAAGTATCTATAACCTTCACTGGGGGGTGAAGGGCCAACTATATGTATATGTACATGAGCGAATCTCGCGTCGGGCACTGCAAATGTGCAGGTAAAAGTTTATTTTCCCTTGCATTATTGATATGGAACAGATTAAAAATGTCTCTTAAAATGAAAATTCTTAAGGTTCGCGGAATGAAAGGTCTAAAAGTTTTTGAATAAAAGTTGCAATATACAGACACGCGTTCGGGTCCCCAACGCAGTTTAGTTAATTTTAAAGGGGGCCTGGGTCTTCCGAAATAGTTTTTAATTCCTCCTCGCTCTGCTGCTCGCGTGAGATTTCTTCCAGCGTGAAAAAGGTCGGAAAGTGAAATGTGCTGATAGCTGCAAGGGTTTTTTTAACAAAAGGATCACCGTTTGATACCTCATCCTGCCAATTAAATGTTGTTGTCACGATAGAGAGATCGATACGGGATAAAAAATCAGCGACTAAATTTTCCTCACTCAGCAGATAACAGATTTCTGTGTTGAACTATGCAATGTAGGACAGTCTGCGAGCGTGGATGGAAGGACAGTTATCCGGATTCCACGAGAGTACATATATTAAGGGCTTGTGGTTTGTATAAATCTTGAAGGAACGTCCTTCCGAAAAGTAATTAAAATGCTTTAACGCTTCGTAAATAGCCATGAGTTCGCGATCATAAGTTGAGTAACGAAATTGTGGGGGTGTGTAATTTTTTAGAAAAGAATGCCAGTGGTTGCCACTTCCCATCGACAAATTGTTCTAAAAAGGCCCCTATGGCGAAATCCGAGGCGTCGGATGTAACGCGCAACTCCGCGTATTCACACGGGTAGACTAAATTTACGGTATTGACTATATCATTTTTTACCTTTGTGACGGCGTTTTCCGCGTCAGTATTCTACAAGATGAGAGTTTTATCCCTTTTTTTATTTCCCTTAATTAGCGCGTGTAGATGTCTGTGTGTTTCGGCAGCTCGAGGTGTCGATTGCCGATAAAAATTGACCAAGCCCAAAAATCTGCGTAGTTCGTCAGTAGTATAAGGCTTGGGGAAGTTTTTAATGACTTGGACTAATTTTGGGTCTGGTTTAAGACCATCCTTATTGATAGTGTGGCCCAAAAAGACTATTCATTAGTACCGAAAGTGCATTTGTTTAAGTTGAGCTGCAAGTGGAAATTTTGCAATCATTCGAGCACTGTTTTTAACCCATTAGTGCCGACGTGGACATTTTTGGACACTCGATATTTCCGGGCGGATGTAAAAAAAAAACGGGATAAAAACATGTTTCTATAGGTAATTTTGGCTGCTCTATCGGTTCCTGAGGCCAGAAAATAAGGGTTGAGGGTGTAATTTTATCAAATATCGGGAAAATATTTTTCAGTCTACAAATACTTTCAATATTCAAGGGTAAAAACTACCCCTTTAAAACTGCTGATGCTCCTTTCTAAGTGGTGGTAGGATCAAACTGGCCTCAGGAACCGATAGAGCAGCCAAAATTACCTATAGAAACATGTTTTTATCTCGTTTTTTTTTTACATCCGCCCGGAAATATCGAGTGTCCAAAAATGTCCGCGTCGGCACTAATGGGTTAAATGCAATTCATGCTCTCGTGTATATAGGCAAAAACGTAGTCCAAGTCCCCTAACGCCATGTTGACGTATCTCTGATAAGTCTGCGATGCGTTTCTAAAACCGAATGACATAACTGAAAATTCATAAAGACCGAAAGATGTAATGACTGTTGTTTTTGGCACGTCATCGGGGAAGATGGGAATCTGTAAAAATGCGCTTTCTAGATCAAGCGCGGGAAATATAGTTTTTCCATATAGATTCGCGGAGAAATCGTGTATGGCAGGTATAGGATACCTATCTGGAACCGTAACCTCATTTAATTTGCGATAATCTCCGCAGATTCGCCATTCCCCATTTTTTTTCAAAACCATGTGTATTGGAGTTGCCCAAGGGCTTTTAGAGGGTGTGCAGATACCCGTTTTACACCATTTTTCGAATTCGCGTTTCGCAATTTTAAGCTCATCAGGGGGTAAACGACGCGCTCTTTGGGCGCATGGTGGACCAGAGGTTTTAATGTAGTGATAAATATCTCTTTTTTTAAGAGGTTTCGGTTTATCAATGCCTATAGCCGCGGGAAATTTATTTAGAATGTGCGCAAACTTGTTTTTAGGATTTAGAAGTGAAATTTGCAAGTTATGGACTGTTTTATTAATCCCCGGTATGATTTCACGGGTGTTAGCATTAATCAGTTGCCTTTTATTTAAATCGGGCAGTAAGTGGAAATATTTTAAGGCGTTCCCTCCTAAAATGGAATAAGGTACGTCTGCCACTACGAAGGTTCAATATAACTCCTGTTTAAATCCTAGGTTTAGTTTTTTACGCAGTGTAGCGTATGTATTAATGATGGTGTCATTCGCGGCGTACAATTTAATGTTAGACTTTTTGTTGACGTGACCACATGGTTTAGGAGTGACAGAAATTTCTGCCCCTGAATCAATCAAAAAGATTTCGTCCATAAATTTATCTTTAACGTGGAGACGTATAGATCTGTTTTCGGCGACATTCGTCTCTATGATGTACCGAACAGTCAGTTTAACGATTTTCCCGAGCTGCTATCCTTATCATTTTTATAAGTAGATTTTTTGCGCGAAGTATTATTCTTCTAGGCGAAGTCTACCCAGTCTCACGGCTTGATACATTTGAAGGCCTTTTTGCCATATTTGGAATGATAAAGACAATAGTCTTTTCTTCTTCTGTTGAAGTTGTAATCGCGATCCAGAGATTTAGCGCGTTCCCTTGTTTTTTTAATAGTGGCGTGGCTATCGCGGTTGTTATTTTGCTTGATTAGAGCATCTATTTTTGTTATGGCCTCTGTGAACATTTGTGCATCAAGTTGTTTGATGTCACAAATTGATGGGCCCTTATCATAAAGATTTGAATGTACGTGATCTGAAAGTGCCACTACGGTAGCTTCGTTTACCGGTGTTATGTCATTAATAAGAAATACCCGTATATTAGACCGTAGATTAGCTCTCCAGGCTTTCAATATTAAAGAACGCGGCATTTCTCCTCCCGCGAGGTCAATTAACTCATGCAAATATTCCGAGGGCTTGCGTGTGTCCAGAGGAACACCTTTAAATAGCCTTTGGAGTTTAGCGTCTTCTGATTCAGTAAATTTTTTTAGTAGTGCGGCTTTAAACCTTCATAGCGGTTATGAGGTTGTAAGAGTTAAATACTATCAGACATCTCTGTTAAAATGATTTGATTTAGATTGGGAATAAGATTTATAAATTTGATGTTATCGTCCGTAATATTTTGAATGAGCATTTGATACTCGTACATCTCGAAGCAGGTAGTTGGGTCGAGCTGCCAAAAGGGCATATTTACTTGTTTGAAGTTCGAGTTAGACCTATGTACAGGCTGAGCACTGTTGCTAGGTTCTCTAGAGGTTACTGTGTTTATTATACTAGTTTGATTTGTGATGGGAAAGTCGCGAAGGTTGTGAGTCTGGTTAATGTTCGTATTGTTGTGAAAGGGAAGGTTGAGTAAACTGTAGTCAAGATACGGTTTGTCGTTGGGTTTTGTGTTGATGTTGTTACAGTTTGGCTATATGTATTAGCTAAGCAGTAAGTGAATAGCGGATTAAAAGTGGTTTGATTACTTGAGGAAATTAAATTTAAGTTTTGAAGTGATGCTATTGTATTTGATTCGTGTGAATTTTCAGAATTAATATTAGCACGTGAATCCGTTAGTGACGCTTTTAATTTTTGAATTTCTAAAGTTAGGATCCGTATTTGTTCGTCATTGACTTTTTGCATATTTTTCATTTCATTAGTGAACTTTTGTTACATTCTATTATACGTTTCCCGAGTAATATTTGACGAGCTATTAAAAGATGAAAGATTTACTTGTAGGAATCTGTGCTGATCGAATTTATGTACAATTTCTTTCTTGTACGCGCCTAGCGGTATATCGGCTGGATCCCGATCGTCAGCACCAGATGCCTCATTTAATACAATTTCTGCAGCCTTATTTAAATTATTCACAGAAAAGGACCGCTTGGGATTGCTATCGCTTTGCCCGGCAGTACTCCCCCCGCTCAAGTGACCTGAAAGCTCTAATCCCGCGTTTCAAGGGACCGAGGAATTGTCTCCGGTATTATTTGATGAATTGTTCTCTTTTTGAGAATTCATCTTGGGAGGGTACAATTGAATAGGTGGTAAAATTTACCGAACAATCGCTGGAGGAAATGACGCTCTTAAAATTACTTAAACACTAATATATATGTACAAAAATAGCTTGTAACGCTAGAAAGTCGCTCTCCAATGAATGTAAAATTTAATACTGATTAAATGCTTTTGCACCCTCGGTCAACTAAGCAACTATAAATTATGACGATAGATCCCCTCTTGATTAAAAAATCATACATAAAATAAATATAGTTATAATATAAAATTGTATTGTTACAAAGGAATCGCATGAAATAATAATTGTATAATAATAGTATGAAGTAATATCAATGTATGTAATTTTCTCGCGCGAAAAAGATATTCCGATGCAGCTCAGAATCATTATTAAAATTAAAAATAAACTAAAATCGGTGCTACTGGCGCTTAAAGAAAATCATGAATTTAAAATTTAAATTAAAAATTGACGGGTGTCTCCAACCGCTGATTGCCGGTTGTGTGTATGCCGTAAAAAGATTTAGGAAATTGACGAATAACACTTTCCGAGGAAAGCAGAACAAAAGAGCCCGTCGTCAATCATTTAAAATACAACCCTCAGATAAAAGGGAAAAGAAAGAAGAAATCACTTTTAAAAATTCAAAAAAGAGAATGAATTTATACAATTAAATGGCGCCAGTAGGCCGATTCCCCGCACTCCGCGACGTTATAAAATTAAAATAAAAATCTTGTTCCGGGTAGTAATTGGATTGAAAATGCGACCATGTCAATCAGACACTGGAAAGTCGCTCCAGCATCTTCTGATCCAAACGGCATCCTCGTGTACTGGAAATGTCCCATACCAGGTACCGAGAATGCTGTCATTGATTTAGACTTCTCGTCTAGAGGCACATGGTGGTAAGCATTACTCACGTCCAGTGTGGTACTGTACCAGCTTTCTTTATTTTTCTGAAAGTGGCATCCATCCTTCTCAATGGATAGCCATCCGTGGATTTCATTTGTATATCGACTTTTCTAAAATCAATACACATTCGTTACCCTCCACCGGATTTCTTCACCATCACTACCGAGCTCAACCATGGACCAGTTGATGGTTCGATGACACTAAATCTATTACCTCCTCTCAAAAGATTGGTCCGCAGAGAAGAATGCGACACCATCGATGACCTGATGGATCGGTGCGCTGAAGCCGTATATATTCTGGAGAGAGAGAAAGGTGGCAGAACACCACTCTCTCAAAGCAAAGGAAATTCGGCTTAGAATTTCATCTGCGTACCTTAATCAGGTTAGTAAATACAATTGATAATATTTTACATGTGTTACCTACGCTACCAGCTATAGGTCTCCGACTGAAAAAGTGTACTTGGAATATCTGAGAGAAAACAAATTCTATATTCCAGAATGAAAATCGCCTTTCTCGGAATAAAAACGATTTTGACGAGAAACCCTTCGTCAGAAAAAACTTGGTGCAAAAACCAAAAAAAAAAATGCCCCCAAACGATATTAACCAGAAAGAAATTCACTTTAAAGAAAAAATAATTTTTATACAAAAAGGAAGTAATTTTCCTGAAAAAATAATTTTCGTGTGCTGGATGATCTTAACTAAGAGTTCGTCAGCTAATCGCTGAACGAAGTCTGAATCACCAGTAGTCGATAACAGATCTGCATTCAGATCTCCCATAATCATCTTGTTACTGTAGTTACCACTAAGATCTCTCAGAAAACTGAGAAAATCAGGATCTAATACTGGTTTGCTCCAGTCGCCGAGAATTACGCGTGACGGTAATTGATCAGTGTAGGACGGCGTCGTGCGCCGAACCCATGCGCACGAATATCCTTAGCGCTAGAGACTTAGGGATTTTCCACATACAGTCTGGGATAGAGTATTTAGGTATTCGGACGCGACAAAATTACGTATTTGAATTGCACGCACCGTAGGAGGAGCGAGCGTCGTCGACGGAACGTAGGTCGGCCACCAATTAGCGCCGACCTGAAGAAATAGGGTCAAAGATCAATAGCCAATCAATACGAGGCAACGCCAAGAAGCGCGAAGGGATCGGCGCAACAACTCAAAATTGGAACGAGATAGAAGATGCCGATAGAACGAGAGCGACGAAGATGCTACCAAATTTCCGAGTTTTGGGAGGAAGAAGGCGGAAGCGAACTGAAAGAGAAGGCGTCACTCGTTGCCTGGCCGTTTAACCGATAGGACGTAGTTCGCGAGAAGCACACATATTCAGCCATTTTGCCCATCCGTTGCTACGTTTTTCAGAGTTGAGAAGGACGGGATTGAGAGTTGCGCCGTGTGCGAGATAGCGAGCGAGAGATTTAGAGGACGAAGCAGAGAGAATTCCAGCTAATTCGGCGCAGGGAGTGCCCATCCCGGAGCATCTTCCTCAACGGAATCCCCTCTGGAGAGGGTCTCAGCAGAGCAGCGGAGGAGAGAGCGACGACACCGATCCGGCGAGCGACTTCATCGTCTGGCGCCCTCAAAGAAATCTTGTTGGATTCAGTGTTGAGCTAAATTGTAGTAGCGCGTCTCGGGAAATGCAGGGGTTTGATTATTGGGAATCTACGTAGGATTAGTCCGTAATTGCGTTCCGTAACTTTTCTCCGTTATTTAATTCCGTAAAATTTATACTTGGTTTTTTTATGGATTCCTTTCCGAAATCCATTTTTTGCAATTTGCCATGTTACAACCTATTGGAAAGATATTACGTTTTTTATAATTATTTTATATCAATATAGGCTACTGTACAGAAGTGATTTTTTTTCAGCATGAACAGAGTACGAATATTATTATAAATATTAATTTTATGAAGCCGATGTAGTAGTTCTACTTTACCGATATTACACTATTTTCATTCTAGTAAACGTACTACTTGGATTTATGGAATATGAATAAAGCTTTTCTAAATGATAGATTTTGGCTCTATGAAGTGCAATGATGTCTTGGTTTTGCATAAATCCAAGTAGTGTTTTTACTGGAACCAAAAGATGCAAAATATTGTCATATCGGTGAGGTAGGACTACAATATCCCGTTTATAGTACAAAACGTAATTCGTATCTCATTTTATTATGTTGTTTTACATTCATATAGTTAGTGCATTATCCTGGCGAGAGGGGTGATACGGCAGTCTTCTACTGCGGCGGATGTCTACAATAGGGACAATAGGAACGATGCCATGTTACGATGCCAGAAGCGGTCGACTACTAATTGTCGAGGTCGCGTAAATACCGAGGACGAAGCCCTCAGCATCAATGTTAAGTCCTCGGTTCCGCACACTGGCCACGATGAGGATTCATGTTTCATTGAAAAAATGAACTGGAAAATTGAACTTTTGCGGCGCTGCCAAGAGATGGTTTACTCCTTTGTTTGAAATTTTCAACGATATGTTGTTGGAGTAAGTAGATTATTTTTTATTTATTATAATTATAATTGCTGCTATCTTATTTTTGCTAATAATCACCTATGTTTTTTATTAAAGGTTTCCCGAAATTGCGATTCATTTCGTTTTTAACGATTTGAGGAGTTTAATGCAACAATATACTTTGCCCCTATATTGCATGTTTATGCAGGAATTTGTAGGGGCGAAGATAATGAAGCAGAGATGCAGCAACCTCTTCGTGAATGTTCAGTGCTCTTCGGCAATGGCACTTTCAAAGTGATATATTTTTTATTATAATTAATTCCTTTTGGCATGAAGTTTGCATCGAACTCCTTAAAAACAGTTTTTTTTTTATTTTAGGTAAGACCGCGCGTTCCTAGGGACATAGCGCAAATGTATAGTTTTTATTTTATGAAATATTTCGGAAGGTCAAAAAATATTTTTAATATTATTTTAATATAATTTACTCATTTATTTACTTTCAATTGAGGAAAATTTTTTTTACGGGTTTCCGGTTATAATAGCATTTACGAATTGCATGGCGACAAATATATATGCCGCAATCCTGAGATTCTTACTAAAAAGAATCCCATCAGAATTGAGGAAAAATCTAATATCGATCGTCTTATATTATGAGAGAGCCATGATCGCTGCTGTGCGGCAAGAGCTCCCAGATGTACAAATATGTCGCTGTTTAATCTATTGTCTATTGTCAGGTAGTAGATATTGACTTTTTTATTCTTTTTTCTTTTATAATATTTTACAATTTAAACATGTCGATTTTTTTACAGGTAATAAGGAAGTATTAAAAGAAGGAATTGCATATTTCTGACAATATTAATGCCATACTCGTGTATGTAATTTCCTTTCTGTACTTACCATCCGAGCAGATAGAAGAGGGGTTCAACATCGTGATGGTGCTGATGAATTTAAACCGTGTTCCCAATGCGGCTCAATTCTATCGGTGCTACGTAAGGATGTGGCTTCTCATCAAGAACATCATTAGCATATATGGCCGAAGGACAAGGACCAACAATGTCTGCAAGAATTTTCATTTGTATGCGCAGAACTTCCTAGGGATTCACCAAGGTTAATGTTGGGTAAATTTTAAAAAGTGTTCGACTTATTTAAAAGTATTTTTACATTATTAAGTTTCAATTTCGTTCTTTATTTATTTACAGAAAAACTTAAGAAAATGATGGCCATATATTACCGAATAATGTACTGAACCGCATTATTCGATGGAATTGGCCATCTACTTTATTAACCCATTAACGCCCAAGGGACACGATTCTTTTTTTTCATTTTCAAGCGTCATTCTTAAAAGGGAATTGATTGAATAATTTCATTCCAACTACATATCATATAAAATACTTTAATCAAATTCTAAAACAATGGAATCTCAGCGATCCAGCATGTTCCAACTTGACTAGATGACGATCATAATGACTATAGATCACGCTCGATTTATAGGTGTGGTTTGAATAATATATAGTATTGAGGTGGCATACAGTGCAGTTTTTGAATATTTGATTGAAAATTCAATTTACTTTTTGTATTATGTTTTATTTTGACTTTTTCTTTCTAATCTTGTTCGTATAAGAAGGAAATAAAAAAATTCTAATAAATCTTTTTTTTTAAATTAATTAAAACGTAAATTTTTTTTCTGCGTGATTCAAAACACTCGTAGATAGATAAATCAAATTAATAGGATGGTTAGTTTACGAGTCATTTATTAATCGTATAACGACGTGACGACGACTAAATTGTTGCCCTTATCAAGTTTAAATAATTTTTAATTAATGTATATACTATTTACACATAAAACCGACAATCAATTTTACAATTTCTAGAATTTTACAATGTGACTAAAACGATATTTTACAAAGTACCTTATCGGAGCAGATCAAACATAGTCTATATTGTTATTGCACCAACCCAGTGTTAGACAGAATATAAAACTTTTTCAACAAAAAATAATATAAAAATTTGAAAAATGAAAAAAAAAATAATATGAGTGAGAAATATGATTCAATGCAAACTTTTTTAGTTGTTTCTAATAAAATAAAAAAAAATCCATTATACCCTGCGGCCGGCTTGGCACATATGTGTATCACCCTGCTGACTGACACTTACCAGTAGACCTTTTAGGAACTAAACAAGGGAAAAGTCCTCAAAGTATGACATTCAAACTTCTAAAAATCCCGGTCACCTGGAGGATAAGAATCTGACAGTTTCTCAAAGCAAAAGTAATATTTTAATTCAAATAAGCTGTATAATACAAGATGCTTATCATCCGCTATAAGGAACTTCAACCTGTCATTTACCGACCTGATTATATTATACAAACGCATGTCATTAATAAAAGCAACGAACAATATTGGCCCCAGATGTGACTCTTGCGGACCATCTGATATCTTTTAATATCAATGTCTACAATTTGAGATCAAGCAATAATAAACTATACAATAATTATTATTATTATCATTGTAGTAAAACATTTATAAATGAATTTTGTATTTGTGAAAACTGCATTCTACGCATCAAATTATTGCTGAAATATTTATTAATTAAATATTCGATTAGTAAATCTGCTTTAAAAATCATTTGGACTTTGAACTTAAAGTTAATTTCTGATACTTCAATGTGATGAATTAATAATAAAAAGGGTTAATTTTGGCAGTATTTATTCGCTGTGTGTGTTTCTTAACAAAAGAAAAACTCGAAATCTTTCCAATATTGTTGATTTTTAGGGAATGTGCTTTTTGCAATTTTTTATCAAGTTATTGTGAACTATATTTCACTAATTTATTGGCCAATTTTAGATTAGTATAGAATGCCAGAACGTAATATAAATAGCAATGATCACAAACTTATTTCAAATCTGTTATTAGGATATTTTCAAAATGTTGAAAACATTTTTAATTGTTTCTGAATATGCTATAAATAGTAATGAATTAAAAAAAAGAAAGCTAAATCAAATGGAAAAAAAGCTGATCTTGTACAAGGATTTGTTTTGAAAATATTCTACATAATATATTTTTTGATTTCATTTTGAATTGTTATAAACTAAAAGATTATAATAAACTATGCATTAAAATTAATTAAATTATTAAATTTTTAAAATAAAATATATTGTCTCCATATTATCATATCGCACTGACTCGTCATGTTCCGTGACACTACAATAAAATTTATATTTTTCGAAGTTTGGTGAAACAATATAATGAGTATAAAATCACTTTTTTGGATAATAAAATATTTCTGCATGAACATTTTGGCAATATAAATGAAATATATGTAACGAATTTTCTTATTGAAAGTAAATGCACAAGCATTTCGTGTTATTATAAATTATAAAAAAAATTTTTTTTTGTATAATTTGGTTCTTTTGCGCACTATTACTTTAAAGAAAAAGAAAAAAAAATTTTAATGAATTATAAATTTTGATTTAGAGTTTTTGTCATCAATTTTTTCCATAAAAACGATTTTTTGGTTGCTTTTACATTTTTCCCATGCTTAAGGAGGTTCTTGCATGAATTTTCATGCATTAAGCTATGATATTTTTAATAATTTAAGATCTGCTGACTCTCATGGTATCTTTTTTTTACCCCCTTCCCGTGCAAATTTTGATGATATTCGAACTCGAAGTTTTTAATTTTAACATGGGCTCTTATGGGACTGAGGAAAATAACTAGTAAAGTTGATTATTTGCGAAAAATTTATAATTTTTTGAGCAACAAAAAATACATGAAATGAAAGAAAAAAGGTTTCTCTTTCAGATGACCCTTCGTAACATAGTCGAAGCCGTGGAAAATTTCGAGATATTATCCGCCGAAGTAAGTAAACTTTTGTTACGCTCGGAAGTCTGGAGGGACGCCATGTTCATCATATGACGC
>UELU01146194.1:0-12357 GCA_900490025.1 Megastigmus dorsalis
ATATATATATATATATATATATATTAAACATTTAAACTCAGAGTGTATTTAATAAACACAGTTCTCTAATAATTATATGACTAATATCTAAATTCTAACAGAGTATAATTGTGTAATGAACCAACACAGTTCTCTGTAACATATATAACTAATATGTAAATTCTAATAGTGTAATATTGTGCATTGAAGAAGCACTGCTCCCAGAAAAATACGCTAAAAATTTCCTATAAGTCTAGTTGCGTCACTATAGTAGGTATTAATCAATTTTATTTCAAGAGATAGGGAGAGGGTAAGCCTGAGAAAAAGGAGGTTTGTTAGGGTATAGCCATCCGTTTATTTGGTATAGAAGATTCCCGACCGGTATTTAGAAAGTTATATATTCTCAACCAGGAAATCCCGAATTATAGCGTTTTTGGACGTTGGCTCAAAATTACCACAAAAAATTCGGCAATCCTTTAGTTAGGGTTAGTGCAGCATAACGATACACACCTAGTGAATGTTTTAGGACGTCACAAAAATATTCACTGAATTTATAAATTAGTTCTATTCATGCATTTACAGAAGTTATTAATGATAATTTTTATATTTTCCGTAGCCAACTTCTCTCAAAATCTAATATTACGATCTTAAAGTAAGTATGTTTAATGATTCTATATCTGTGTCGTAAAGTATACTTTGTTGATTTATTTAAAGTATCCAAAGTTTAGAATGCACGTGGAATGGCAGTGAACATCAGATTATTTGCTTTTCTAAATTAGATTATAAATATAATATGATAAATATCATAACTTTATCTTATACTAATATAACAAAGAGACAGCGTTTGTTTGTATACGGATCAGAATCTCAAAAACTACTTAACCGACTACAACAAAATTTTGATAAGATTTTTGGCATCGTGGAGTAACATAGGCTAGATTTTGTACTCAATATATTGAATCTTCCTTAACGAATATTCTTACTGGCGGTTTCGTTTTTGTAAATAATAGGAGCTCCTATTATTCTATTATGAAATCCCCCTAATTTATGGAATAGTACCAGGTTGCAAATCGAACTTATGCAAATAATATTATAGAAACTATTATTCTCACAGGCCCTGCAAAGGGTGAAATAGCACTAATTCCTCGCATCCCGATGATCCCAACTGAGTTACCCTTGCAATTCAAAAGACAACAATTTCCTATCCTACCTTCTTTCGCTAAGTTACACGAACTCAGCGGCCAACATTAATTAAACGCGATGAAAAAAATACCGAAAAACTGCGTTTTGTTAGTAGTGGTTGCAAAACTATTTAGTTCGTGCGTGCGGTTTTTCGTTTTTTTAGAAAAAAATCGAAAAGTTGTAGCTATTCAATTTTTCAGTCAAGTGGCTTGCGTTTAGGCTAGATATGGTTTAAAGATACATAAATATGATGAAACGTTTCCAAAATTTTTGCGGTTCACATATATGTACTGGGTTTTGGCATTTATTATAACTAATAGCAATAAATAAATAATTTTGTTAACAGAGTATGAGCACTAAGCTTTATAAGCGAATGAGTGCGCCTGCGCAAGAGATCTAGGGATGTTTTTCTTTATACATTTCATTTAAAAACAGTTACTACTACTAAATAAGCAAAATAAAAAAAACAATTTAATATATTTTCTAATGATTATTTCTTTAGTAATAAAGGCGGGCGCCGCAGGGAACAACATTGTGGTCGGGAAGTAAGGTGGTTTCGTTTATTATTATATTTAAATTTATTATTTTATGCCTACATTCTCATTCCTCAACGAGTGCTGTTACTTGATATGAATAAATTTAGAGACATATAAACGCGGTTACACGTTTAACATCTTAAGAAGATCAGAATTTATGTTGACTTTAGTCAAGCTAGGTAAAATAAGCTAGGTAAAATGGTAGTGCATAAGGAAGTATAACGTAAGTAGTGGACCACGGTAATCTAGTAGACGTCCCATGTCTTGATGTACAAATGGTCTTTGCCTGTCGACCTGTTAATGCGATATTTATTATCGTTTTCCTCCGTTGATGATCCGACGGTCGGTGGTGACGAGGTGGCAAAATCGCCTTGTACGATTTTAATGGCCTGAGTGGAAGTTTCCATTGCTGTGCTAGAAAACGCTGCGTTCACTAAGCCTTGTATTTTCAAGCGTGGCCTTAGTTGTCAGGTAGTTCAGCGAAGCACGTGCCGCCTTTAACGAAGGACAAGTGTTAAATTTCATTAGGATGCATGTAATCACGTGCATCACACATCATACATCACGTTATAAGTTTGTAATATGAATTAATATTATTTGCGCACCGTCCAATTTATGTAATAGGGTAGCTTATGTCCTATATAACAAATCAATTATTTTCAGCTAAGCTGTAATTCATATCCGATTTAGTGAAAATACAAGTTCTAGATTTCATTTCTGAGTACCGAGAACAATAATCTACTGTTTCAGCAAAATTAGTTTATAAGGTATTTACTCTTGTAAGGTTACAATATCGTATAGTCTGTTTATTAACAAGATCTTATTAAAGGGAATATTACATTGCTACATTACTATTTTTTCCATCATTAAAATGACTTTAATTAAATTAAAAATTTTCTTTAATATTCACCAGAATTTTAGCAATGTTTAAAATGTTTAAAAAATCTTTGTTTAGATCATTATTAATGAATCATATTTATAACTAGGGCGATCACACACCAAACCATGTTGGTCCTCCTGTTGCATGTTGTTGCGTTAAGTTAGTTGATGTACCGGAGATGGAATATTATACAACAAATAATCAAGGAGAAGTTTGTGTGAAAGGTACAAATGTGTTTGTGGGATATTTTAAAAATCCCGAAAAAACCGCTAAAGTGATTGATGAGGAAGGATGGCATCACACAGGTGATGTTGGAATGTGGCTTCCGGTAAATGATTTTTTTATTTTTATCGTCTAGCTAATTTTGTAATAAATATTTAAAAAAATATGTCACATGTGTATTGTCACGTACGCGACTTGGCTGCTGCATTTCCACGTACAGCCAGCGCGTACTTGACACCTGCCCTCTGCCGAATTGGACTATCACGCGAGATAAGCGGGATCGTTGGAGACGATCCTGCTGACTCGTCTGAGAAGATCCAACCTCCCTCCAGGTGGACCGACTCGGAAAACCGAGTCTAGCTCGAGCCACGAGGAGTGCAACTCGAGGAGTCTGGACGACACCGCGACGCGAACCACTTCTCACTCGCGATTAACCTAATAGAATATATGACTTATTCTGAACACCGGTCTCACTTATTTCAAACCTCCGATAACCAACTTCGATCTTCGACATCCCCACGTAAGAATTGGTGCTAAGTGTGCGGTGTTGGAGAGGCAAGCGCTCGGATCGCATGGGTATCTCGGGTAATTTTTTTAAATTTTTACTTTCGTTCAACAATCAACTTTTAGACAAGTGTTTTTTACAGTCAGTTTAAATTGACGCAAAAAAAACACCATGCGCGAGAAGTGCGGGGATTAATAAACAAGGAAGCGAATTTACGGCGAGCAAGGCGCCCCGTAAAACCCATCGAAACCAGAGGACAGGAAGGAAGGAAGGAGAGGAAAGATGACCAAATTCATCGCAATCCTCTCAACGATCCTCGCAGTTCATATTGCTGCACTAAGGTAGGTCCAATTTTTTTTCTACAACATCAATTAATTACGTCCCCGTGGGTTATCGTTTCCGTGGGAGGTTTTTCTAGCTCCCCCGTGTTAAAATACGAAGCGCGGGTAAGGAAAAAATCGCACATTAAATTTAAATAGATAAAGAGAATGGTTCTTGCACGAATATTTATGTGCTCGAAAAGCGATAAATTTTTTAATGTGAAGTGCGAAAAATCGAGGGACCGCGCACGATCCCTGTCGCCTGAAATCGCTGATAATAGTGAAGAAACACACTCTGACGATTATACGTACGGCGGACAAACTAGTGCCAACACAGACGAGTACACACGGTATCTGCAAAAGTACGACGAAAGAACAAGAGCAGCGATTTGGGAGGGAATATACAATTATAATAAGTTCCGCCACGACCGTTCAGAGGAAGACCTCTACGAAACAGTGGAAAAAGGTAGAAGTTCACATAGACCATCGCGCCGTGGAGAAGAAATAGAACATAAATATGCGAGAAACAGAAGAGCAACGGAGCTCAATCGGGCCTCGAAAACGGCGAGCAAGAGCGGTTTTTACGAGCAAGCAGCTCAGAAATCACGCATCAATGCAACATGAGAAAGCGAACAAATTCGCGAGGCGTAAAGGAAACCGCAGACAGACACTTGACTAACGTGCCAAACAACACCCCGTTCATGGATCTGCTACTACAGGCCCAAGCATTAGGATTCACTTTGACACCGAACGCGCAAATTTTAGAACATAGGCAACAGCAGACACAGCATGCATATTTCGGCTCCCCGTCAGCATCGGCATCACCGCTGTGCACAGAGCCACTCACCCGTAAACAACCGTACGCGCAGGTAGTTTGGCCGCAAGAACAAGTGCAAGCGGCGCCAGTACCGGCGATGCATCAATTCGCATACGCGGTACCGTAGCCACAGATAAGCCAGCAGATGCACTACCAGGTCAGTCCGGTCGCGCTCCATCAAGCAATAAACCGTATACCAGAATTCGATGGAGCGCCAGATAAGTTCCCTCTATTCAGCGCGGTTATGCGAGACACGCTGGAGACTTTCGATAGAAAAGCTGTTGAGCGATCTCTCGACGCAATATAATAGAGCGAGTATGGCTGAGGATATAATGACTCAGCTAAAAGAAGTAAGACAAATACAAGGAGAATCAACCGGAGATTACGGCCTACGAGTGCAAAATCGGCTAAACAGAGTGCGCACAATATATGATGCAGCATCAGGATTAATCGAGGGAGAAAGGCAAATCCGTAAGGGATGCGCGGAGAGAGATGCATTGCAGTATTTTTTATTCGGACTCATAAGCCGACTGGAGCAGAGCGTCAGGTGCGAAAGGCCGACCTCGCTGAGTGAAGCGGCGGCGATCGCCATAGACTTTGAGTGCAAACAGCCAAACGGTAGAATAAACAGCTCGAACCAGGCGCGCGCGTTCGGACAAGAGTACTGAGCTGAGAGAGATACAGAGAGAAGATGCAGAAACGAGACACCACGCAGACAGAATATCAACGAGAGCCCGCCCTTCTCATGTGGTTATTGCAGGATGAATAACCACAATGAAGCAAACTGCTTCAGGAAAAATAATATCCAGAAAAAGTGCAGTTATTGCGGAATTATGAATCATGATATAAAGGAATGCCGAACGTTGCAGAGCGATATAAATTCGGGCCGATTGCAGGCGAACAGAGGCCGCAAAGGAGGAAATGGCTTGAGTCAGAATTTTAACAATAGTAACAATAACAATAATTATCAGAGAAATTTTACAAATCACAGATTCCAAGGCTACGACAATAGGAATCAAAACTGTCAAGACAGGAAACAGAGAAACAAATTATAACTACAATAATAGAGGGGCAGGTCATAATTAAAATTTTGGAAATAGATACCATAGAAACAGCCAAGTAAACTCGAACCAAACACGACAGGAAGATCGCGCGCAGATATTTCAAAATATAAAGGAGCATTTAAATTCCGAGAGCGCTCGCCGCAGTCCTCAAGCGCCGAGCGGGCGAGGCCGCCAGTAAAATCAGCTTAGGAGCCGACATAGAAATTTGGCAGCACACTAAGGGCGGAGTTCGACTAGAAAAAAGGGAGATCAGGAGAAAGAAAGAAAGCTTGTCCGCCCAACACGCAAGAAAGCGCGGTTTGAGCTGAGCAAGAACATCTCAAAAACTTCATTGGATTTTTTCACGGAGCAGCATACAAAAGCTAAGAAATCTGAAGAAGCACAGCAGGCAGCGGTCGAAACAGATAAAGATGAGCACGCAGAGCAACCTGAAGATCTGTCGTTATCTCTCAAACCGTGGAACACACCAGCGAAGCATATGAGCGCGCCGCAGCTAGGTCCGATTAAAAGAGCATTTGACAAAAGGAGAAAATAATGAAGAGACAAAATCTACACAGGACAAGATAGAAAAAGAAATAGAAAACAAATTTGAAGCACGCTTCACAGTGGATATAAAGAGCGAGAATATAACGGAAAAAAGGGAGCGCAGATTATGGGAGCGCGTACATATGGGAAGCAGACAAGAGAGACAAGCTCACAGGGAACACACGAGTCGTTTTACCTGCTGCAGAGCAATCTCGACTTTCACGGAATGCGAAGACCGCGACAGATAAGGGGCGAGCGAAAGGAAGAACAGTGTCAAGATAAGAAAAACGAGCATCGCAGGAAAGTCGAGGCGCTCGCGAGCGAAATGGACGCGCTGCTAGAAGCGCAGGAAATTGAACGTCCACCACCATACGATGTATTTTTTTATGAAGGCCCCAACAATCCGAAATTTCAAGGAAGTCAAAAAATCTAAAGATAATGGGGAAACGATTTCGCACGGAGAAATACAGAGCTGGGCACTTCTGCTCACATACGAAGAAGGCCAAGAATGCAGAGAAAAAGACAAAAAAATTGTTCAAGATTTCGATATTTGCGCAGATCCACCAGGAAATTGCCTTTTCTTTTCGTTAATAAAATTAAAAATCCTCGAAATAACCGCAACTCAACTACGCAGACAGCTATTAGACGCTCCGACAATGATGTACAGCGAAACTCCAGATGAAACAAAAAAGAGTACGAAAACAGCGGTTGCATATATATTTTCTCAAAAAAAATACAACCAAAATATCTGTGTACACTTGAAAAAACAATTTGGAGGATACATATATGCACATTTTGTCGCAAATATTTCGAAAAATTTCATACATTTGCACCTCGAAAATTTGCACTACACTCCATTATTTGAGAGACACTCGACAGATAATCAACGCAGAGCTACAGAGGAATATCGGAATGGAGACAAGAATCGTCAACAGAAAAGAAAAGTGCAGAGTGAAACAAACAGCTCCAGTAGCGCGTAAGCAGGTAGCAAAATGAGCATAGACCCCAGCTGGCCCCCAACACCGCCAGACAGAGAGGTGCCAACGAAAAATATCAGCGCGGAGAAAAGTGCAAGCGAAGCATATGTTCCACCCGATCTTGACACTGTCTTGCCAGGTGACGAGAGCGCAGCGCGAACACAGAGCGAGGCAAGCCGAGTGAAATCGCCTACGTCACTCGACAATGCTATGATCGCAGAGGACAACGCATCTAACGGGTGTGCTGAAAATAATCCAGTTAAGAAAAATAAAGAACTCGAAGTTAATGAAGATCAAATTCCACCCATTTAAATACAGGGAAAATTTGGCGTATTTACTGACAGCAGACAAAAACTTGGACACAGAGATTCTGGAAGCACTAATAGAGCGTCAGTACATAAATACTGAAGAATCGAAAGCCTCAGAAATTTGAGTGGGAGAGATAAGAATCGCAGAATATAATGATTCAAAATTGTTGGAAATAAGTATCAAAAAATTCGTCGACGACAAAGTGCTGAGAGCAGACATAAAAAAATGCTTAAACACTCTCAAACAAGTAGTGATCACCAAAGAAATCAAAAGCATGGGCATGGTGAAAGATCTGGCAATATTAACAGGCTCAGCATGGAATTGTTTTTGTTGAACAATTCGAGACGATCTTTAATAGTTTACCATTAACGTCAGTGCTTTTCAAGAGCAATCTGCCAGTTCCAGCAGTCGAACAGCGTTTCAAGGTAATCAAGGAATACCATGAACCTGCCGTTGGAGGACATAGAAGCATAAATAATCCGACAGTTCGTCCTGGGATTCAAGAACTGCCAAAAAGGGAAATTAGTGAGTCAAAATACGACTACCACTCATAATTTCAGACACGCCTTCGCAACCGTTTGAAATGATCTCAATAGATTGTTATGGGCCGCTCCACACAATGAACAGCGGAAACAAATACATACTTACGATACAAGACTGGCTGTCTAAGTACATAATTCTTGTTCCAGTGAAAAACGCAAACGCTCAAGAGGTAGCGCGAGCGTTAACCGAGAAAGTAATATGCCATTTCGGGCCACCAGCAGCATTAATTTCGGATCAAGAAACACATTTTTAAAACAAACTTCGGGACGAATTTTCGAGATTATTTAGAATCGAGAAATACAGCACGAAAGTCTATTATCCGCAGAGCAACGGCGCCATAGAGAGAATGCACCACACTCGTTGAAATCGATTGAAAACGATAAAAGATTTTCTATATAATATTGATTAAAGAAGATTCAATCGAATAATTTTCTATCAATTTTAATAGAGTTTAATGGAACTTCAATTATGATTTTTAATTTTATAATATATATAATTTTATATAATAGAGCCGCTTTTATATTATTCTTCGCACGCTTCACAATTTTTTGCAATTAAATTAAACACTGAAAAAAAACCTTTTCTTACACTGTGTCACATTTCAGCGATTCGCAAGACAGTAAACGTATATTCGAGTCTTAACTGCAAAAAGAATTCGTTGTTGCTATTATAAAAGCCTATGTGTTAAATACTATATTTCCAACATTTTCGCTTGAATTAATCCTAACCTACAAAATTAAATGACATGGACGCTCAGTATCTATTAATATCAGGCACTGATCAGGCCCATCTAAGGCCAGTCCTAACAACAGTCGCTATTAACTTAAGGTTCTGATCAGGCTCATCTAAGGCCAGCCCTACGTCCGACTAGCCTTTCCAGGGCCATCCTCCCGCCCCCTTATTACATTCCTTATTAGGTGCCGGTAGAGGCCGCCAAGCCAGGCCCTTCGGTACAGTTAAGGTTGCCTTAAATATTTTCCGATCGGGGCTACGGAACATAAGCAACCCAACCCAAAATTTTTTAGAAATATTAAATGGACCTACAATATCCATTACAATTTTATCAAAACTTTTGAAAGGTGTGTCTGTGATAACCATTGGTTGTTTAGTTTTTATGCGTTTAAGTTTATTTCTTTGACAGTCTTCAAAAAGTTTTATTCTATTTTAATATCGTTTTTAAGATTTTCGAATATTTATGTTTTATCCTAGTATAAGTTCTATTTACACTCGAATATTCTCCTAATAAGAATGATATAAATCAAAAATTTTTCCTCTATCATTTGATTTTATGTATTCAATGTTATTTAAACATACTATAACTTTAATTTTTGTATTGTCAAAAACCTTTTTTAACATTTCTTTGATTTTTAGCCAGTTTATATTAAGTATTTCAATGTCTTTTGATATACTAAAAATAGATATGTTACTCTGGATTAATAAATTCTTTAAATTTTTAAATACGTTTAATAAGTTTTCTTTAACAATTTTTGACGATGCAGCTGTATTTAGCGCTAAAGTAAAAAGCTTTTTAATGTCAATATTTTGAACATTTATTTTATTATCAGATAGAGTTGGGCACAATTTTACACCTTTACTTTTAATTAATATATCAGTATTTTTATCTAATCTTTTGCCTTGATGATTAATTATGTTTATAACGTTATCATTTCTGAATTGGATAGGATTCTTTGAATAAATTATATTCTTATAATTATCTGTTTGGACATCATTTAAAATTGGTTCCTTACTCGTATCCTGATTCATTATTTTATTTCTTTTTGGTCGTTCTCTTTTTGCTTTCATTTTTATACGCTCATTATTTAATGTTTTTATTTTCTCTTCATTACTTATATTTTTCTTTACTTCTACATGCTGCAGTTGTTCTCGTTTCTTTTGTGCTCTTGTTACGACTGCTACATGTGATTCAATAGGATTCCTAGATAATGCATCTGCGTTTACATTTTGTTTGCCTAGTTTATATATTATTTCATATTCGTATTCTGATAATTTTAATCTCCATTTTTGTACCCTAGTATTATTATCAGCTGATTTTAGTCATAAAAGTGGTTTATGGTCTGTAACTATCGTAAAGTAGTTACCATATAAATAATTTCTGAATGTTTTCACAGCAAACATTATTGCTAAAGCTTCTTTTTCGTAAGTGCCGTATTTAATTTCAGCTGAATTTAATATTCGAGAGGCATATCTTTGCCGATTTCACCTTGCGATATCATTGCCCCAAAAGCATATTTAGAAGCATCAGTTGTAATTATGAATGATTTATCAAACTGTGGGTATTGTAATACAGGTGCGTTGCATAATTTTTCATTAAAAGCACTAAAAGCTTCTTCCTGTTCTGATTCCCATGTAAATGTTTTTTCCTTTTGTAATAATATTGGTAGAGATTTTGTTAATTTTGCATAATTATCTATAAATCTTCTATAATATCCTGCAAGTCCTAAGAACTCTCTTATATTCTTAACATTTTTTGAAGTAGGGAATTTTTGATCAGCCTCAATTTTCCTTGGATCTGGTTTTATTCCCTTTTCGCTTATTAAATGTCCTAAATAACAAACTTTTGTTTTAAGAAATTCGCATTTCTCTGGTTCATGTTTTAAATTTGCGTATCTTAAACTTTGCATTACTTGATTAAATCTTTCATTTACATTTTGTATTGTTTCTCCAAAGATTATAATATCGTCTATAAACACAAAACAAATTTTTCCTATTAAATTTTCAAGTACTCCATTTAAAACTCTTTGAAAAGTTCTTGGTGAATTTTTCAATCCAAAAGGTAGAACAGTAAATTCAAATCTTCCTAAAGTACATACAATGAAAGCTTTTTTATGAATATCTCTTGGATTCTTTTTAATTTGATGGTCGAATTAACTGGTCGAAAAATTCCGTAATAATCGGAAGTAAATAAGGATCTGGGCCCATTTTTACATTTAATTTTCTATAATTAATTACCAATCGCCATCTTTTTTGTCCTTTAACTAGTTCTTTTTTTGCGACTATCCAAGTAGGAGCATTGAAAGCACTCTTCGAATTTCTTACTAAATTACTTGTTAATTTTTTTGTTTCTTCAACTGCAAAACTCTTTTAGTTTATGTGGTAAAGGAAATTGTTTACCATATACTGGTCTTTCTTCAATTAAATTAATTTCTATGCGGTATATGCGTTGTATTCCAAAGATCGCCGGTTCGAATCCCAGTGTAAGAAAAGGTTTTTTTAAGTGTTTAATTTAATTACTAAAAATTGTGAAGCGTGCGAAAATTAATATAAAAGCGGCTCTATTATATAAAATTATATATATTATAAAATAGAAAATCATAATTGAAGTTCCGTTAAACTCTATTAAAATTGATAGAAAATTATTTGATTGAATCTTTTTCAATCAATATTATGTAGAAAATCTTTTATCGATTTCAATAATTTACGTAACAAATATATTTGAATAGTCAAAAGAAGTATTAAGAAAAAGAATTGGGATCGATTGAGATTCTTTTAATCGATTTGAATAGGTCATTTCCAGCAGGGGCACGTCGCAAAAAGTAAGTCGCGAAACTGGTGGATCCGAACGACGTCAAAAGAACGTCCAAAATACGTCGTGTATTAGACGTCAGGTGAAGACGTTTTTGGTGTAACGTCAAATAAACGTCGAAAAGACGTTTGGAAATAGACTAATCCATTTTGAACGTCATGAATTGGACGTATTTTGTACGTTCCAAGAACGTTTAATTTTGGACGAAATAAGCCGACATTTTGGACGTTTCTCAGACGTGCATTGGACGTCTTTTGGACCTTAAAAACTGACGTCCGTTCGTCAGAAAAATGACGTTCTTTGGACGTTTCTTGGACCTCTAGTGCTATTAGGGGGGCTTATAGTTTTGAAATACCTCTCTCCGGGGGGTCCCCTTTTACTAATTTGTTTTAGGTTGATTACAGGCAGAAAGAAAAGAGCAGCCAGCAGACAGCCGAAAGTCTAGAGCAATATCAACCACGGCCATTACAAAAGCGAGCGTGGAAGAGAGGTCAAGAATCAAGGCCACGAGAACGCATACCGCGAGATGTCATATATAGAATTGATAAAGGATTATCGAACAGCTACCCAAGTTAACTACGAGCAAGGGCAAGTGCCATACCTAGGAGCGAGGGCCAGGGACGCCATAAAAACGACTTGCACAGGTAAGAAGAAACGAGAGAAGCACTAACACAAGCAAGAATAAAAAATGCAAGCCCGGAAAAAATAAGAAGAAACAAGAAAGAAATAACAAAAACAGAACTTTCAAAGAACTACGTGTAAATAAATGAGATAGATAGATAGATAGATAGATATTCTTTTATTTGTATATGTATACAAAAATGATACAATCGAATATAACAATACATTTCAAATATTAAACTTTTACAATAACACGCTTAATCAGTCTTATAATAAATTGCATTCAGTCTTTCCATGATATCACAGGCATAATAACTTGATCAGTCTCAAAAA
>UELU01146195.1:0-17249 GCA_900490025.1 Megastigmus dorsalis
GTATTAAATATGAATCACAATTCGGTTCAACTAGATCATAGTTGAAATTGCCATGTTAAACCCAACTAAGAATCTGCCGCATTGTAACCGACTGGATCAAATAAACATTTAATATTTTAGTTAGCAATTGAAACGTATTATATATGATCCACAATTCGGTTCAATTAAATCATAGCTGAAATTGCCATGTTAAGCCGAACTGAGATTCTGCCGCATTGAAACCGAGTGAATCAGGGGGGGGGGGAGAAAAATGAAAAGATAAATGAAAAGAATAGCTAGGGAGGAGAGAGAAAGCGGGAAACAAGTTAGAAACAGTTACAATAAAATATGGATCAACGGGAAAATATGGAAATGGAATGAAGAAGGAGAGAGATTTTTTCCAGAGAGAGAGGAAGGGATGGAGGAGTAGAGGGGTGAGACATGAAGAGGGAAAGGAGGTAAAAATTCTAGCATGGAACGTAGCAGGAAAAAACATACAGGGGAAGAGGAATGGGAAATGATAATCGAGCATGATATTATAGGGTTAACAGAGACGTGGTTGGAAGAAAAATAGGAAGGGGTATGAGAAGTAAACTGAAGGACTTTGAAGAAGGAGAAAGAAGAGAGGAAGAGCAATTGGACGTATAATCCTAGGCATTAAAAAGAGCATGGGACATTGGGAGAAAGAAAAGGAAGGAGATAAAGGAAGAAAAAACGAGGAATTAATATGAGGAGAGGTAAAACTAGGGGACAAAAAGTGGGTAGTGGGAGTAGTGTATAAGAGAGAAAAAAGAAGAGAAGTATGGGAAATAATAGGGAAGGCGAGCAGGGAGTAAGAGAAGAAGAAAATAATGATAATAGGTGACTTTAATGCTAGAACAGCGGAAGAAGGGAGCTGGCCAAGGATTGAAGAAGGGTGAAGATCTAGGGATAAAATAAAAAACAAAGTAGGAGAAGAGATGTTAGAAAGGCTGGAAGAAATGGGGACGGCAATAGAAAATAGGGCGAGGGAAGGAGATGAAGGGGAGTGGACATACATGGGGGCAAAAGGAAGCACGACAATAGACTATGTGGTGACTAACGAGGAGGCAGAAAAAGAAATAAAGGAAATGAAAGTAATAAATAAGGGAGATTCAGACCACTTAAAAATTACGATAAAATGATAAGGGAAAATAAAGAGAGAGGAAAGGAGAGAAAAAAGAAAATTGAGAACAGACTGGACAGAAAAAGGAGTTAAAGAATTTAAGGAAAAGATGAAAGGAGTAAGGGTAGGGGGAAGAGGTTAAAAGAAGAAATACAGAAGAACACAAAAAATTGAGATAAAAAGAGGAAGGAAAAAAAAATTTGTGATGTCACAAGGAATGTGGAGAGTAAAAAAAGAAACTACTAGAGAAGAGGAAGAAACTGTGGAGATAAGAAACAGATTTCAATGAGTGGAAAAAGGTAAAGTGCGAATATAATAATATGATAAAGAAAAGGAAGGAAGAAGAAATTGATAGAATAGTCTTGGAAATTAAGAGAGATAAAAGTGGAAAAAATGTGGAAAGTGATAAGGAGTGGTTTATGAAAAGAGAGGTGCGGTATCGACGAGAAAATAGGAAAGGAAGAATGGTTCAACTATTTTAAGAGACAAATGGAGGGAAGTAAAATGGCGGAAGGTGAAGAAGGAAAAAAGAAATAAGAGAGTATGGTAAAGAATCAAGAATGGAAATGAAGGAAGTAAGAGAAGCAATAAAGAAAATGAAAAAGAGGAAGGCAGCGGGAAAGGATGGCATAGGAAATGAGGCTTGGATCAAAGGGAGAGAAGAAGTAGTGGAAGAATTAAGGGAATGTCTGCAGAAAATTTGAGAAAAAGGAGAGGTACCGGAAGAATGGAGGATGGGATTAGTAGCACCAGTTTACAAGAGAGGTGACAAGAAAAAGACGGAAAACTATAGAGGAGTATCGCTGATGGATTGGGGATACAAAATTTACGCAGAAATACCAAGGATTACCTGGAGGGGAAAGAGAAATTGGACGAAACATTATTTGGATATAGGAAAGGAAGAGGAACAATAGACGTAATATACGCTTTAAAAAGTGTGATAGGAAGGGAGATAGTAAAAAAGGGAGGGAGGGCACTGGTACTGTTTGCAGATATGAAAGGGGCATTTGATAAAATAAGAAGAGAAGTTATCTGGAAAGCATTAAAGAGACTAGGGGTAGAAAAGCAGTTGAGAGAAAGAATAGAGGAACTATACGCGGAAACGAGATGTAGGATAAAAATAGGAGAGGATGAAACAGGAGAGTTCGCAGTAACGAAAGGAGTTAAATAAGGATGCCCACTGAGCCCAGTCTTATTGAATATGGCGATGGCAGACTTGAAAGAAAAGATGGAAAATATACAAGAAGGGGGATTGGTAATAGGAAGAAAGAAAATATGGACACTATCGTACGCGGATGATGTAGTGCTGCTAGCGAATAACGAAAGGAGATTAAAACAGATGATGAAAAAAATGGAAAAGTATCTGGAAGGAAATACCTATTTATTTAGTTATTACTAATTAGTCATATCCGATCGGTAAAACAGTTTGAGTGGTAACTGTAGGACTTTGACACTCCCTTAAGTGATTCCAATTTCATAAAATTCTATTCATAATTTACACAGATTTTTGTCTTTGAAAATTTCTGAGACAAAATTCTCTGAGAATTGTGATTAGAATTTAATAAAACTGGACTCACATAATGCTTATAGCATTAACGAGGTGCTGCCAGAGAGTTGTTTCCAAAAATTTCTTCAAATGCTAAAATCCGTGAGGGATGAGTCTTCCCAACTTTGGGACATCCTCTTAAAAACGCAGGCTCGATCAAATATACTTTTCTTTTGCTTTAATACAATCAACTCGAAAACTTCTGACTTAGGAATCAGAGTTAGAATTTTGACACACAAATGATCGAAAAATTATTTTTTATTGCTTTTAACTTCTCAACTTGTGATCTTTGGGTAAAGGGCTCAATTCTAAATACAGTATCTCCTATTGTTTAAAGTCTCATCTTTCAATCGCGTTCACGAAAATTGGTCTAAATAGAGATTAAAAAAGTTATAGCGTATTTTTAAAATAAACTGTGTAGTTTTTTAATTTTTTCCGACGGCGCTAAGGCATCGAGGATAATGGGCGAGAGAGAGAGCGTAGGTAAGTGTCGCGAGAGAGAGATAGCGGTAATTAGCGCGCGATAGAGGGGGGCTATCGAACCTCAGATCGATTTCCGCCGCGAAAGCTACCACACGCGCGAAAGAGAGAGAAAGCCGCGTATTCGAGTGTTTGTGTGTGTGTGTGTGTTGGCACCAGTATCCTCCTACATTGCACTGGACTACAGCCAGTGCAATATTCTGTGCCCGCAGCGAAGCAGAAAGAGAGAGAGAGAGAGCCGAGAGGGGCGCAAGCGGTGGGAGAGACAGCGCTTGCGAAAGCTCTACGCCAAGTGTGCCAGCGGCGCGGAACCGGCGCGAGTACAGGCGCATAGGCGTAACAGCCAAAATTTTAATTGATTTTGAATTAAATTCTTAATGCCTTATATTCGCAGCTGAAGGCTGTACACAGTGGGATGTGCTGTGTGCAGCAGTGCTAGTGGTGTGCTAGCGTTAAATATTTATATAATAAATAAATTTTTAATTTGTTGTTATATTGATTAAATATTTATGCGCGAGGCGCTTCACTCGTCAGAATGGTTCGTGTAGTTGGTGTACTGGGTGGATTATTTAGTAATAATCCACCTGATATCGATAAAGTATCGTTAGTAACTTTCGGTAAAACAGTTTTAAAATTTTTTTTACTGTTTTTGTTTTTTTTGGGGTTCAACAAAAACTGCTTTTTTTGGGAGTAGACCAGACGAGTGAGGTACATCACGAATTTTTAATATTTAATAATTTTTTTTTTGCGTTTTCAGGAAACATTGGAAGCGATAAAGTATTTAATGAAATAGCGGTAGAGTGCTTTTGGGAGAATTTTTATTTTTTTTTGTAGTTCGATTGATTAATTTTATGAATTAATTAATTGGATTTCGCGGAATAAATTTTTTTTTGTTAAGCAAAAATTCGCTAGATTGGCGATATTCTCCCGAGCGCAAACGGAATCGATATCAGCACACCACTGGCGAGATTCGAACCTGCGATAACAGGTTACGAAAGATTGTATAGAGCAGGGTTCGAACGTGCACGGCAAGAGAAGTTCGAACAAAAGAAGAGTTCGAACTTGTACTTAGCGAGATTCGAACCCGAAGATTAGTATTTGGCGAAAGCACAGGCTAGGGGCGGCCTGTGCATAACAAGAGGTTAGGAGAAGTGCACTAGCAAGGACAGCTAGTGCACAGAAAGACATTAGACTCGAGCAGAAGAGGATTCGAACTCAAGCGTTCAAGATTCGAACGCGGCTTGAGTCAAATAGTTACACGAGCAAGTCTGGAAAGGTGCACTAATGATAATAAGCTAGTGTACGTAGTGAGATTCGAACTCCAGAGAGAGGATCGAGCACCAGATTTTTGGGAATTGAACACGTTTCTTGGTGAAATTCCATTAAAATGGCCGATACAACGCAGAGAGCACTAGAAGGCTGGTGCTACAGTATGGAGGGAGAAGAGCTGGAGGAAGCTCTATCTGCGTTGCAGCTAAGCCGCGAGGGCTTACAGCTCGCTAAGAAGAATCGTCTGCAGAAGTGGCTGTTGGGTGAGTACTCAGCAGCCGATTTTGAACCCACATACGAGGCTGACGAGATAAAGGCCCAGATGCAGCGAGAGGAGCTGCGTCGGGCCTACATAGAGGAGAAATCTTTTGAAGTGTCAGGGGCGACTATGGATGACAATGATGCAGGTCATGATAGTACGCACCCTGTACATCTTTTAGCGAAGGATCCCATTTTAAGAGAATGGGATGAGAAAAGACAAGCTCAGTTCTATGCTCTGAGCAAGTCTCGTCAAGAAGGAGAGATGGATGTTACAGCAGATGTACATCAGAACTCGGAGCTCCATGAAGAGAGCTCCGTAGATGAGGAGCAGGAGAGAGGTGAGCAGCGAGAAAGGCTGCCGCAAAAGAACTCAGGGTCTGATGGGATTGACGCAGCAATAGGGAGCAGGAGTGTAAACGAGATGCACCCAGCGTCAGTCCCAGGAAAAGATAATTCGGTGAATATATCCAATAAGATTAAGATTAAGATATATCCAAGAGATTAAGCAACAACTGGCGGTGCTGCATGAAAGCGTAAGAGATGTCTCTCTACGCTGTGCAGTGCTAGAGGCAGAGTGGAAGGCCATGGCTCCTGAGGTGCAAAGCGGAAGAGGACAGTTAAGGCCAACTGCGCCAGTGTTCAGCATGAACCAGGAGGAGCAAAATCGCAGAGTGGCTTCTAGTACAAGGCTAGAAAGCAGAAGTGCGAGAGGGCCGATAACGCCAGGATTTGGCCTGCGTTAACAGATGCAGGTCGATACTATAGCCCAGAGAAGGGCACAGGTAAATTTCCAGGAGACGTATACGCTTTGATGTACAATTTTCTGGAGCTGTCTGGAGGAGGAGGCTTTCGGAGAGTTAGATGCTTTTATAGAGCTTCACGGAGACTCCGGATGCCACCGTATAAAAAGATGGGTACCGCTGGTAGAGGCCCGTCGGGCCGAACTTCGAGCAGTGTTCGGGGTCCGTAAGGATCGGCGGCTGCGGAAGGAGGCCGAGGAGAAGAGGGCTCGGGAGGAAGTGGCTCGTCTGTAGCGCGCTCGGCAGAGCCAAGTGAGAGCAGAGGAGGCACTCCGGCGAGCCAAACAACAGGAGGAAGTTGAAGAGTGACGGCTGGCGCAATGGCGCCACCGCCAAGAAGAAAGTAGAGCGAACACTCTGTGCTACATGAGCGGGGACCCGGGTGTCCGCAAATCTAAGGACTGCCCGAATATTGCGGAACACCGGCTGTATAAGTAGGATGTAGCAGTCGGTGCCCCTTCTTTAATATATTTCATATTTTTCTATTTTTACAAGAAATATTGAATTTTATTGCGATATTCCTTTGTCTCCATCCAAGTAGGATCCTTTCCTATCCTCATGTCGTCTGCGAGCATAGGATATCGAGCTGTCTCCATCCTGGTATCCAGCATCTGGGAGAGGGGTATATCGAATTCACGATTGAATTTAATATTCGATCGTTAATTCGATTGTATGCTCCATCCGACGGCGCTCAGGCATCGAGGATGATGAGCAAGAGAGAGAGCATAGGTAAGTGTCGCAAGAGAGAGATAGCGGTAATTAGCGCGCGATAGAGGGGGGCTATCGAGCCTCAGATCGATTTCCGCCGTGAAAGATACCGCACGCCCGAAAGAGAGAAAAAGCCGCGTATTCGAGTGTTTGTGTATGTGTGTTAGCACCAGCACCCTCCTACATTGCACTGGACTGCAGCCAGTGCAATATTCTGTGCCAGCAGCGAAGCAGAAGGAGAGAGAGAGAAAGAGAGAGAGAGAGAGAGAGAGAGATAAGCGCAACTCCGCACGAGTAAGTACTTGAAGTACTACAGCGACGGATCGCAAGCGGCGATCCATGTATGTGTCACACAAGTAACACAGGGGTCCCGCTTCTTCTCTTCTTGGCGGCGGCGCTCCTGCGTCAACCGCCAGGCCTTCACTTCTTCGCGCTGTTTGGTCCATGTGGTGTATTCGAGATGGTATGCGTGAATTAAGCGCGAAGTACCAAGACATAACGTCACGATGAGAGAAGAGCGAAAGACCCGCTCGGCGAAAGAGCGAGGAGCAGACGGTAAGCCACGAGGCCGAAAGAAGGACTGCCGATTAAAGTGTTCAAGTTGAAGTACGCATTATTTCATTCACCCAATCCCACTCACCAGTTGTCGACAGGCGGAGCCTACTTCCGCATTCGTCGGGTTCCCGCCTTACCAAGATGCCCGAGGAAGTCGACCAACACGACGAAAGCTTTCTCCTCCAGGATCGTGCTTGCCCTGGAAGTTTCTTGCGCCTACTCGAGTGGCGAAGGGTCCCTCTTTCAAACGTCGTCGCCCTCTTCTTCCGCTACCTCGATCTTCATCAGGCCCGGGCTCTCGGGCAAAACTTCCGCGCCTCGTGGCTTTTCAGCTGCACAGGAGCCCTCCTCCTATGCAACTTCCTGCTTGAGATATGGCACTGCGCTCTCTTGAGGAACGACGGTGCCCTCTTCTTGCTCCTCAGCCGCTGATGGCGCCGCGCTTTCCTGCACAGCGGCGGTGCCCTCTTCTTCTTTTACCTGGACTGGGGGTGGTCCGGTCGAATACAGGCGGCGCAATGGCGCAGCTATTCGCGCGCATATAAGCGGCACCACCTCCCGATCAACCTCGGTGATCGAGACCAGGAGCTGGCTCCCCCTCGGCCCCAACTGACATCTCTTGAAAAAGATGCGCGCGATTTACGAATGCGTGCCTCGTATTTGACGCGGAGAGAGATTCTCCGGATTTACGATAATTTTATTTTATTTTATTTATTTAACCATAAAAAAATTACAATTTTGTAATTCCTAAACAGGTAAACGTAGTTACCTGTACATAGGCTGGTTACAAAGAACTTAAAACTAACATATTTAACTGTAATTAACATTTCATATACGATAGTTTGTTAACAATAATTTGATTTAACAGACCATAATAAAATTTTTATATTATAATACTTATAATACAACTTTATGTTGATTTTATAAACATTCTAATATTTTTCTTAATAGCTATTTTACTTAGATTTAGGCACTTTAATTCCTTCGGTAAAGTGTTGAAAGTTTTTATTGCCTCAATATGGCTATTTTTATCACTTATTGCCTTTTTCATTTTTGGCAATATTACGTTTTTATTTCTAGTGTTAGACTTACATGTTAAGTACATTTGTTTGAGTTTATTATAATAATAAATTACTGATTCTAGTGTAAACGTTTGTTTAATATTCAGTGGATAATTACTTATAGCAAAAGTATTTTTGTCAATGATTTTTAATATTTTTGTTTGGATATTTTGTAACATGTTTGTTGTGGTTTTGTATGCGCCGCCAAATGCATAATATATTTTTATGAGTGTACTAGTATCAATATACTTTTTTATTTTTGCAAATACATAGATTAAGTACTTAGTTCTTTTTGTTCTGTGATCAATGTGTTTATCCCATCTCATATTTTGATCTAAAATTATTCCTAGATATTTGTAACTTTATGTTCTTGTGATTTTTTGTTTTTGTATTTCAATATTCATTTCTTGAGGTATGCTATCGCAATGGCTTCCAAATGTTATAAATTTAGTCTTTGCTATGTTCAGTGAAAGTTTGTTAAACGTTAACCATTGAGCTACTTTATTTAATAAAAAATTCGTCTTATTCTGTGCCTCTAACCACTTATTATCTTCAGTGATGATAACAGTGTCATCAGCATATGACAAGATGGACTCCTTTGGCATATCTAACAGTAGATCATTCATGTATATTAAAAAGAACAGAGGTCCAAGTATTGTTCCTTGGGGTACTCCTATGTCTAATATTCTTTCATTACTGATTTTGTCATCAATTCTTACTTTTTGTTTTCTACTCGTTAGATAGCTTTCTATAAGTTCTAGAGAACTTCCTCGTATGCCATATTTTCTAATTTTTCCAGTAGTATTGTATGGTTCACTGTGTCGAAAGCTTTAGCTAGATCTAAAATTGTGGCAATTACTGGTTTGCTCTTATCTAATTTAATATAAATTAGTTCTGTTAGTTTGCTTAGTGCATCCGTAGTTCCTACTTTTTTTACAAATCCAAATTGATATTTTGACAATATATTACATTCCTGGAGGAAATGATATATTCGATTATATATAATTCGTTCAAAAATTTTTGCTATATTTGAAATGAGTGAGATTGGTCTACAATTCATCATGTGTGTTTTATTTCCTGCTTTGTAGATTGGTATTACTTCTGCGGTCTTCAGCGCATCTGGCCATGTAGATTTCTCTATTGAAAGATTAAATATATGAGTTAATGGCATAGCAATATGTATATCAATTGCTTTTAGGGTGCTAGCGTTTATTTTATCTTCTCCTCCTGCTTTATTCTTTAGTTGTTTGATTATTTTCATTACTTCTTCTGCATTTGTTGGATTAACAAATATTGATTCAGGGTTTCTTTCAATTTCTTTAGGTACTTCATCTGTTTCTTTTATTTGTTTACTTCGATTTTTTCCGACATTGCAGTAGTATTTATTCATGATATTTGCAATTTATATTTTATCTTCAACTTTAATTCCATTATCATAAATATTTTTAATTTTATTTTCTACTTTTTTCTTTTTACCAATTTTTTCATTTATTATTTTCCATAATTTTCTTGCATCATTGGAATTCTTATTAATCCTGTCTCTTTCGTACTTTATTTTAGCATCTTTGATTACTCTATTTAAAATTTTATCATATTCTGTATATTCTTTTTTTAAACTATCAGATGTTTTATTTTTTTCCCACATATTATACAGTTCTTCTTTTTTTACACGAAACAATTTTTGCTTTGGTCATCCACTGTTTTCTAGGTGCAATATTTCTATCCCTTCTTTTTTGTTTAATTACTGTACTCGCCTTTTCAACACATTGATTTATTCTATTTATGATTTCGTCCGTTGTTAATTTTATATGACTTAACAGTTATTGTATTAGTTTTTATGTAAAAGTTATCAATGCATGTACCTTGATGCCCAACGGATGAAGGTCTCGTTACACCTTGAAAACATGGAAAATATTCGCATGCTAAAAAATTATTTAGAAATTCATGATTAATACTGTTTTCGTATTTCTGTGTTTCTTTGTACATTATGTCTATATTAAAGTCTCCTACTGTACAATGATTTTTAATATTTCTGTTTTCTAACAAAATTTTTTTTGTTGACAATACAAATTCGGCAGTTATTCTAAGATATTCATTAGTATTTATACTTAGGTCCGCAATCAAAAACTTAGTTCTATCAATTTCATATGTAGCACTATTTTGACTTATATCCTTCCGTATGTATAATACTACGCCGTCTGCTTTATTAATTGTACTACCATTGTAAAAAATTTTATATTCTGATAGTTGAAACAATTCAATATGATGAATCTTCTACGTCTCAGAACACACAATTACTGATGATTTGTTATTTAAATTTCTTATAAAGACTTCTAATTTGTTAAAGTTTTCATTTAAACTTCTAATGTTTACATGTAAAATTACAAAATTATTACTCCCTAATCTTTGATTTAATTCTGTCGTATCTTTGAATTCCATTTCTTTTTGTATAAGATCTTCAAAATTTATTAGATTGTTATCCATAATTATTTTTTTTGATTAACTATCCTTTCATTTAATGAATTCAAAGATTCCACGGATAAGCCTGACTGTCGTACTGACATTTGCTTATTAATGTAGTTACCTACTTTACCTATATTTTTTTGTATTACCGGCTTGACGCTATAGTCCGTTGTATCTATATACTTCTTCACTCTGCCTTTGAAAATTTCGCAAATTTCGTAATCTGTTGCTTCATGGTCTATGCTGTATGTTGTTTTATACTTGTTGTTACTATATATACAATTTGCACAGTTCATGTTCACTTCGTGGCACTCACTTCCTTTGTATGCATCTGCGCATTTCGTACACGTAGGATTATTTCTACATTTTAGTTCCTTATGACCATATCTACCGCAATTATAACATGGCTTAGCATCTATTAAGCCTGAATCTTTAATTGCAGCGCAGCTTACTCGGTCTCTCTTTATCCTCTTCCTAACTAATAAGCTTTTAATTCTTACCTTTAAGTGTGGTTTGATCTTCTTTCCTTCTTGTTTTATTTTATATTATTTTATATCTTCCTGCCTTGGTGGTCTTTTTTTTATATTATCCTTGGTGGTTATTTTATATTATTAATTATTATAATATATCCTCTTTCCTTCCTTAGTTTATCCCTTTGCGTCTTTAGTGATGGTGATCAAAAAAAGAATGCTGCTTTGATTTGTGGTACTTGTTTTTCCTTTATTATTCTCGATCGGTAGGTTTTCACAGTTTCACAATTAAGTTTTTTTTTGTAATTAATTTAAATGGATCTTAAAATTGAATCTCATAATTATCTATTATTCTCAATTAAATCTCTTAAATATCTGAACCTATTCAGTTCTCTTGGCCGGCTAAACACAAAAAACATTGCTCGGCTCTCTGGCGGACTAATCCCGCACTGCTTGACTGGAAAAATGCAGTCGTAATAGTCAATGAGTCGGTATAGGGATGGCCTCTCTCCTCGCCTAAATCCCTTGTCTTGCAGTTCTTGCGCAGTTATTTTTCTTCGGTAGTTTTTCTCTCTTGCACCCATGGTGAAATTTTAAGGTGGCTGTAGGCTGCTTAATTCGTCGAATTTAGCTTGGAATTTTATGATAAGGTCGGGTTACTTAGACTCAGCTACGTGTGACGTATGACTGTTCGCTTTGTCGCATACGCCTGATACTATGCACGAGTTATTTGTTTTTATACTTTAGGAATTTTATATTGGTTTGGTCTGGTGGTTTCTAGATTTTAGCTATGGGTTTTATATATTTTAACGTTATTAAGTTTTAATTAATTTGGGTTAGTTTATATGAATATTAATTTTAATGTTTATTTAATATTATTGTATTAAATTTAAATTTTAAATTTGTGTATTGTAACACCCTACCCTTCTTAAAATGTTTGTCGTCCCGAAGAACAGGGTCAGCATAAAAACGGGGAGAGAGCGAAAGCGAGCTTGGTCGGGTCGCCGAGCAGTAATATACAGATTAATATGCGTTTCGGCTGGAACAGTAGTATCGGAGTTTGTATACACATGGCTTGGTGACGTACAAGTTCGTTCGCGGTCTCATGAGGTCATTTTCTTTCTTTTTCTTTTGTAGGTGGTATATGGTGGCGTGTACTGGTGGTGTTGATGGGTCGATGACGGCTGTTGTGTTGATTGTGGCGTGAGATTGCTCGCGTGCTGGTGTAGGAGCATGACACTGTATGTCATGGTGGTTTGATGGTCTACCTTCTGATATTATTCGGACTATTGTTGAATGCATTTCCTTGTCTCGGGCCTAAACGGACAAAGAGCATAGAGTTTGTGTGTTTGTGAAGTAATGGTGTATGGCGGTGATATATGGCCGTATGTTGGTTTGTGATTGTGATAATGGGGATGAATGATCTATTGGGAGCGATACAGATATCACGGTCCCGAACTTTCTACTGATGTGGTTTCTTGTGACCGTCTGTACGATTTTGTTGTAGTGTGGACCATGGTCGTGCTTATCGTACTGAAGGGTGTAGTCCTTTTTTGTTTCGATATTTGTTGGTTCATGTGCGTGACTGGATGGTGTTGTTGTTGTAGTTTTATGTGTCGATCCTTGTTTTCTTGGTACTTGGTGGTTTGTACCGTGCTAACGAAATTTCCTCCACCTTTTGTGAGTGGTACCTGTAAATTGTCTTTTGTGATTAGCACATTGTTAGTGTTAGTAGATGATTCCGGTATGGTTTTAGTATGGATGTTATGTATGGAAATGGGTTGGTTATTAGGGGTACTATTGTTTATGTGTGGAACTATTGGTTTTTGGTTTACCACTGTAGAATTGGGCGCATGTTTGTTCCTTGTTCTGTAAAATTTCGGCGAGGTTAATCCGAGTCGTCAGGTCTAGAGTAGGCAATTTGTAGTTTGTACATATGTTTGCGTACTGTTTTTCCATTAGGAAGAAGGAGAACGACATTGCTTCGTCCTAAAATTTCTACGATTTTTAATGGTTTATTGTAATAACTGTCGGATGTACGATTTTGGGGTTCGATTAGAATGTACGCATAATCGCCAATTTTCGCGTTTAGGGGTTTCTCTTTTTTATCATAACGTTCTTTTGATTAAGGTTTCGCTTTAATTTTGCTTTGACTGTCTCGTACGCGCATCTCAACTAGTCGTAAGATCAAATCGCGTAAATAGGTGTTATAGGTTCTTAATTTTTCGTCGCTGGGGATGTGCATAGGGAATCGCGCGACACGTCCGAATACTGGTTCGGACGGAGTAAATTTAGTCGCGTGTACGGCGTGTACGTTGGTGTTGCACGTGAAAGTAGAGAAGTGGGCTAGGTGATTCCAGTCTTCGAATGATTGGGAATAATTCAGGATGAAGTCGATTAGTGGTGCATGGCTTCTCTCAAGCGATCCGTTGGTTTGCGGTCTGTAGCCCGAAGTGGTTAACTGGATGATTTTGAATATGTCCAACATTGTCTGTACGATTCCGGAAAGAAAGCTCGTTCCTCGGTCGGAGGCGATTGCTCACGGAGCTCCAAAACGACATATCAGATGTTTAGCCAGTGCATCTGCGATAGTGGTTGCTCTTAGATTTGGAATTGGTACGGTGATGAGGTACTTAGTTAGGTTAGATTGCATTGCATCGTCAGTAAGAGACAATTACCTCGTCGCGTAGTTCTCAGTTTCCCTACTGCATCAATTGATACTTTGTCAAAAGCATCGATTGGTGTGTCGGTAATAATCATGGGTTCTTTGGTTTTTGTTCGTTCGATTTTCTTTTCTTAACAGTTGGCGCATGTCCGTACGAAGTCTAGGATGTCATTTCTCATGCCCGGCCAATAATATCTTTCGCAGATCTTTAGGTAAGTATGATTGAAACCCTTATGTCCGCCGATCAAGCTGTCGTGTAAGTGGGAGATTATTTTTTATCGTTCTGGTTTGTCGGGTAATTCTACTTTGCCATAGAGTTAATTAGAATTAATCTCCTCTGTAGGCTGGTAATTTTCTTCGGGCACGTCTTTCGGATTTCTGAAGTACGTCGGCATTGTAGTTTAATTTTCCGGGTTTGTACTTAAATATGTAGTGCTAACCGGTGAATTTTAACATCCATCTCATGAGTCTTTGACCAGAATCGGTGCGGTTATGCATCCAATTAAGCAGTTTGTGGTCGGTTATTAGGGTGAACTGCCTTCCTAATAGGTAGGGCCGGAATTGGTGCATGGCATACAGAGCGGCTAAACATTCTTTTTCGGTGGTGCTGTAATTCTGTTCTGCTTTGTTCAAGATCCGGGAAAGTTAGGCCACAGGGTGGTCGAAACCCTCCTTCTCTTGACTGAGCACGGCTCCAATAGCGAAGTCGGAGGCATCAGTGGTTAGGGTGAAGTTTTTTGTGAAGTCTGGGAACTGGAGGAATGGGTCGCTACAAAGGCGCATTTTGAGGTTATCGAAGCTTGCTTGCTGCGATGGTCTCCACTCGAACAATTGTTCCTTTTTCAATTGCTCGGAGAGTGGTTTGGCAATTTTTGAAAAATTTTCTATTAATCGCAGGTAGTAGCCAACGAGGCCTAAAAATTGACGTATATTTTTCGCATTTTTTGGTCTCGGGATGTTTTCTACTGCAGACAGTTTCTTCGGGTCCGGTTCTACTCCCTTGTCGCTTATTACGTGTCCCAGGAATGCTACTTCCTTCCTTAGAAACTCGATTTTGTCTGGTTGGAGTACCAAATTCGCGTTTCTCAATCTGGTACATAAATTTATTACTTTCCGTTGGTGTTCATGCAGGTCTTTGGCGTAAATTACTACGTCGTCCAGATATACTAGCATTTCGACGTTTTGTAAACCTCGTATTCCTCGTCTCTGGAACGTGGCGGGAGCTATTTTCAGTCCGAACCCGTCCGTAATCTCTATTCTGTGGACGTGGTGACTATTCTCGTCGCCAATTATAGTGGCTCGATATATAATCCCTTTCTCGAAACCACGGTGACTGTTCTCGTCGGTAATAATTGTGGTTTGATGAGTAATCTCCTTCCTGCCGCGGCAGTGACCTATCTGCGCTCGAGAATGATTGGCTTCGAGGTCGCGAATCGCGGAAGTATCGTACCGACTGGTATCGTGGTTCATCCGATTGACAGTTATTGGAGCGTCTATCTTAATAGTAGTAGTTTCGCCTATTTTGGTTATACAAGGCTGCGGAATATTCGGTGCGCTCCCAGCCTTCTAGATGAGCACGGTGATCTTTTATTCTGGTATCTTCTATTATCCTTCCTTCCATTCCGGTTTCCATTCTTACCGCTTCTTCCTATGCTTTTTGCATGGTTTCTGGTTGTCTTGCGTCTACTTGTCTCGCTATATCAGGATGTAAGCCGCGTATGAAAACGTCGATGGCTATGTTAGTTAGTGGAGTCATCATTAGTTCGAAAATTTCGTCAGTTGCATCGAGGGATTTTTCCTTCAGAGAATTTATGGCTCCGCTAAGTAGAATGTTCAACTTGTCGTGAAAATCTCTTGCCATGTCTCCCTGTTTTATGCTTAGGCCGTTAATTTTTCCAGTGTAGTATGCGTAGTTTTTCCCCGGAGCGAGTCGGTTTTTGAGATGCATAATAAGATCGTTGATGGTGTTAATGGTTTTACCGTGCCTGCTATCCTGTGCTTTTCCTTTTAGTCTTCCTAGTAGACCTTGGCAATACTGGGTCTTCTGTTCTGGTACGTTGAGGAAAATTTCGCCGTTCCGAAAGTCTTGGATGAAATCCTTAAGTGGCATACTAATGCTATCGAAGGTTCGTATTCCGATGAAAGCATTTTGTAAATTGTGGCTATCTACGATGGCAGTCATTTGCTGCTCTACCGTGGTTGTCATATTTGTTGCGTGATTTTGTCCTGTTCCGGCCGTAGTTATGAGATCCAACTCGTCGTCTAGAGCGGCGTTTACAAAGTGGTTGAGGTTTGAGCGCGAAATGTTGAGAGAAGAAGAGGGGGCAGGAGAAAAAGAAAGAAAAAGGTGAAAAATCATTTACGCGACGAGGGGTTGATTTATTTCGTGGAAGCGCTGTCGTTCTCCAATGCTTGGTTGGGATAGTTAGCGCAGTCCTCTTCGTAATTAGTGATGAACTGGTGAAAACTACCTGTTAGATTCCTGGTTAAAATTAGCGTGATAGTCCAGTTGATTTTGTTGTTTATTAATAGATCTTCAGTTATTTATTTTATTGTGCTTGTTTTAGTGGGATATACCTTAAGATACTTACATATAGATAATACCAGGGAATAATAATATATGAATAAAAGTATGTATATATATATATATATATATATAGATGAAATTGTAATGTATGAATAATCAAATGTGTTTAGATAGGTATATACATAGACTTATGAATATACTGGACATATACTTATATAGATTGGGTTAGTTAATGTGTAAGTACACGGAGAAAAATGTGCTACTAATCTAGTTGCAGTCCGGCTGCTACTAAAACAGTAGCAGACCTCTGCTACTAAATCAGTAGCAAAATGCTACTGTTTTTGCCGCAGCGTGCTACTATTTCAGTAGCAGGCACTCTGCTACTACCTTAATAGCAGAGCTGCTGTAAAATTAGCAGCAAGCTGCTACTAATTCGGTGCGTAAGAGTCTCTTGTAACCCCACTCCTCTGTCACGCACCGCCCCTCACCGCGTGGCCCCGCGTGGCGCGTATTCCGTTAACAAAGAAACGTTAAAGTTGAAAGTTTTATTCGCTTATATCTCGAGAACGGCTTCGTCCCCGAGAAAATGGTTTACACCAAACGAAAGAACATAAAATTTTGCATTGGAGACGGTTATTCTCGATTTTGATGAGTGTAAAGTTTCGAGATAATTAGTCGAAAAGAAATGGCGCCGATTCAAGCTATCTTAAGCCCTTCAGGGAGTAAAAAAGTTTGTATAAGTTCCATACCTATAATGTCAATTTGTAATGATGGCCGAGAGCGTTAAAGCGCGTGCACTATCGTTTTGCCGATTCGTCCGACAAGGGTTCGATTCTTGTCACCGGCAAAATTTTTTTTTTATATAACTTTTTTTTCCACAATGCATTCCTCCTAATAACTATATGTTTCTCCAATACACATTAGAATGTTATTGATTTTGTCCTTTACAAAAGTATAAACTTCGATCTTGGACTTTTCAAAAGTACAAATTTACTAATTTGCACTTTTAAAATAATACATTAGCTAATTTGTACTTTTCAGAAGTACAAATATGAGTTCTGTCCTTTTCAAAAGAACAAAACTACGATTTTATGTTTTTGAGAAGTGTTAATTTGCTAATTTATTCTTTTAAAAGTACAAATTCTCAGATTTAGTCCTTTCTAAAGTTTAAATTGGTCAATTGGTACTTATACCTTTAATTGTTAATATTTTATTGTCACTTTTTTAAATAAGTAATTATTATTATTTTCCGTCATTCATTTACCTTCATTCCAATGTGTATTGGAGAAACATATAGTTATTAGGAGGAATGCATTGTGGA
>UELU01146196.1:0-78507 GCA_900490025.1 Megastigmus dorsalis
ATGCGAGCCGCGGCAACTATATATATATATTTATTTATTTATTTATTTATTCCAGAGTAACAGTACATTACATTACAGAGTAATACAAATCAAAAAGTAATCCGACAGAGGAAAACGAGTTTCCTGTTCGCCAGTCTGGTGAAATGAGCCAAACATGGCCAGACCCTCTCAACCATGCTTGTTCATCTTAAAACTACCTTAAAACTAATGTAAACATTTGTTCAATGTAACAGTACATAATTTTTTTTTTAAATGAAGATATCCATCAAGTATGGATAAGAAGAAGATGACCAAAGATGCGGGTACTGGAGTTACTTGAAACTCTCAAGAATTACTTTTTGGGCAAATTAATCCGCGTATCGGCATTGCATAGGCCCTGGAAATCAAAATATTGACCAATTCATATTGATTTTATGCATTAGTGTATCTATGCATGTATAATACAAAACTATGTAGGTACCCGGGTAAAATGATTTATATATAATTATATATGATTATATATAATCATGTATAATTATATATGATTATATGTGCATATTGTCTCTATATAATTATATACGATTGCATGCATTTATATATAGATATATACGATCATACATAATTATATGCAACTATATATAATGCATATAACTTTCAAATCACAAGTTTTCAGTTTCATTTACGTACTTCATACGCAGTTGTGTATAGTTATGTATAATCATATATAATTGAATAAAGTCATATGTAACCATGCATGACTGTTCACAATTGTTTACAATAAGTTATGTTTTTTGAAGCACTGCGCATAATTACCGCTAGGTGGCGACCCGTTTTATGCCCCTGCAAGAGGAAAATCAGCGCTTCGGGTATAAGTAACCAAAATTCCTCTCGATCAAAAATTTTTTTTAAATTTCAAATATTTAGTATTTGAACATAATAAAATCTCTTCAGAGGTTAAAAATTATTGAATATACTAAATATTTTTTATATTTGTGCATTATTTTACGGTTGAACATTATATATAATTGTATAAGGTTATATATAATCGTATATGATCATATATAATCATATATCATCATGTACAATTATATAGAGACAATGTCCATATATAATTATGTATATATATAGAAGCACTTTTATAAAATTATATATGAATATGCATGGAAAAATTTTTCCCCGGGTAGATACTATGAGAAAGAGAGTGGTGGATATCTATATTTTCAGGGCCTATGCAATAGCCCCGATCCACGGGTCTGATTATTTTGCATAAGTACCATCCCCTTATAAGTTTTAATCTCTCACATGCATTAAGTTGTATTGACGCAGTTCAAAATCATTTTTCCCTTGTCGAAAAGCTTCCTCTAGGAAGAAGCAATGTATCCAATACTTTTAGTGCCAACCAAGCTATAAGAACATGTATGAGCGGAAAATAAGGGAAACGTAAACACGCTATGTATCTATTAATTTTGATCATATATTGAACTGACCTGCGTCGCGAAATTTCAAAGGTGTCAATTTTCATACCTGTAAGATTTGTACCCACTCTTCTACCCTGTTCAAACACTTCCAATAGTACTTTCTTCTTATTCAAGTCTTCTGATTGAGGCCCCGCCTGCCATAGGGGTAAATTTTAACACAGTATAGTGTTACAATCTTTGATAATTCTCAATAAATTTGGTGCGAAAAATTAAAATCGTTAGACGACAAGACTGGCTCCTACTACCCGTCCTCAAACAATGCGTACTAATGCCGAGAAATTGCGCATAATATCTATAGTTCGTTCCAGCATATGAAACGCCGTAGTGAGTAGACTGGAAGAAGTTCTGCAGTCGACATTACGAGGCTGGCAGAAGTCAGAGGAGTGAGAACCCGAACGCCACCACCAATACCGATGTCAACTGAATTATTACCGGTGGTAACGTCAGCGCCTTCATCAACGCCCTCATTAGCGCCTTCTTCAGCGCCAACGTTCGCGCCATCATCCGCGCCATCCTCAGTGCTATCCTCGGCGCCATCGACACTGAAGCCACGTAATGAGCCATCAAAAGATACTGAAAAATTTATATTATCAACAATATCAACTTGTGACGTCCTAAAACATTCACCAGGTGTATATTGTATGCCGCATCAATCCTGACTAAAGGATTAGCCGCATTTGTTGTGGGTATTTTGAGCCAACGTCCGAAAAAAGCTATAACTCGGGATTTCCTGGTTGAGAAATTATAAACGTAAATACCGATCGGGAATTGTTACTCTGAGTTGATTTTAAGTATAATATATATATATTGCAGAGAACTGTGCTTAAAATACACCATTATTACTCTGTATTGATTTTAAATATAATATATATATTGCAGAGAACTGTACTTAAAATACACAATTATTACTCTGTATTGAATTGAAATATTGAATGTGTATATTGCAGAGAACTGTGCTTAAAATACACAATTATTACTCTGAGTTGATTTTAAATTCCCAAAGAGAAAAATCCAGCTTTACTGCTTGATGGCGCAGATGAGTCTGTTGCTTCAGGGTTTTCTGGATTTTGTAGTTCCTGGTGCTTTAGAACCTGTTGTTCTACGTCCATAAGTGGTATTTCCTTTGGCTCAGTTCTTTTCTTACCCATGTAAATCAAACATTGGGCTAGTGAAGTCCACACGGCTCCTAATAAATGTATGCTCCAACCGTATACTTGGTGAAGTATGTATCCGTTTATTGAGACTTCTATTATTATTTTTATCATTTGAAAAATGACAAAAATTGCGATAAATGCTGCACTTGCTGTGCCGAAGAACATCAATTTGTCCCATAATTTGTCTCACGTTGATCGTGCTACCTTGTCCAAAGTTCCTTCATTTAATAATTTTGCTATAGTTCCTTCATGGTCTGAAACTTGATGCCCATGCATCTCTCTTGCCAAATCGTTCAAGAGTGCTGCCTGCTCGACTGGAAACGTGATACGTTCCCTCAAAGCTTAGATGTCCTTTTCAGTGTATATTCCGCTGTTTGCTAATGAACTCGGGTTCACGTAATTCCAAGTTGGCTCCACCATTGGTTTCACTACCATTGGTTCACGAACTCCTGTAGGTTTCGGCATTATCTTATACCATTCTTTCTCGATAAAATAGTGTGATGGTAAAATGGAATTGCAGGATATCTTGGTACCTCTGCTTTTAATATATGCGTCCTTGGTGTTAAAAACATCGTGGTGTTACTTCGTGTTACTTGTAACTCTGCGTAACATGATTCACCGTGCTCTACTTTGACTTCAACTGGTATGCACTTGATCACGTGCACAACTTCTCCTGCTGTGACTGCCATATATCATGGTCCTTTTATTAGGTTGTAGGCGAACTGGTCTGGTGCTTAGGTCGCTATTGCTAAGGCATTTTTTAAAGTTATGAGTTCTAACCTGCATCTCTGCATAAGTGTATCGCGATACAATCTCTTAATTTGTGTTTTTATATATCGTTCTACGTAGTCAAATTTGGAATTTACATATGCAAAGATGTCAAGCTCGTTTAACGTCGCCTTAGTCCTTCGCGCGAATATCATGCCTCTTTCGATCTCGAAAATCACTAACTTAGGATGTTCAGTTTGAATTAATTTAAAACCGCACAATGTTCCTTCGGATTTCTTGGTCAGAAGTTAACGAATATACAGTTTGCTTACTATTACAATCTAGATCTACCGCTTTATAAGCAGGGCCCTCATACAAAATGCTATACTTGTAAAAATCACAAGTATCTACCGGCATCTACGCACGTATTGGACAAGGTGCATATTGTGCCTGACGGCAAATGGATTTTGTTCTCCTTATTATCAACTCGCGCTACTCGTTCTAACATTGTGATCTTCAAGATTCCCTGTACCACTACTGATTCCCATGAACCGAGCGCATCTGAGTAACTCTCACCCTTGGAATTACCGTCTTTATCAAGGTGTCCTGCATATATCATAGGAAAAGTTTTACTTTCATTCACTTTTACTCCATTTACTACGTGCGTATTGCCGAATCTTATAATACTGGTCACCTATAGATCTTCGCATGTCTTACGACTAATATCATATACATACTCGTTCCATCCGTACTCTACTGCGGAGTTATATGAATTCTAGCCGCAGTATAATACATTCCGTTGGACCTCAAGTTTATATTGCACAACTTTTGTTTCAATGAAATTATTAACCTGCAGCAATTGTATATAACTCTTATTTATATTAAGAGTACTAGGAGGAATATTGAATGCTCCTACTTCTATCAAGGATAACGTTGTTACATTCAACGACCGCGTCCCACAATCGTATCCGATAAGCCCAAGTGATGGTGAAATTCGGATGGTTACTATCAGAATTAGAATCATCTGTAATCAGAAATAAAACATCTAATTACAAATCACTCTTCTTCTGAATCTTTTCTTTTTTTCTTTTTAGGTATTACTTCGTGATTAATGTGCGATATTCTTAAACGATTTGCATGAACGATTTTTGCTGCTTTCTGTATCAGAATTTTGACATTATTTTTATTAATTACTTCTAGTATTTTATGCGAACCTGTATAATGATTACCGAATTTCCCGGGTTTCGGTCCTCTTAAAAGAAAAACATAATCCCCGACTCTAAAGTTTTTCTGGTTAATATTTCTATCATAATATTTCTTTGATTTAATTTTTGAATCTACTTTGAAGTTATCGTATACCAATTTTCTAATTCCCGTGAGTCTAGTTACAAGGTCCTTTACCTAACCTTGGTACGTAGGTATTAAGTCATTATCACGAAGTGGATAGCTGGATGGTAAACGTGCTAAACGACTAAACACGACTTCATAAGGGGTGAGTTTAGTACTTTCTTGCACGCAAGTATTATAGTTCAATAACGCGATATCCACCCATTGGTCCCATTCTAAATCTTACTTAGAGTACTGTTTTAAAAATACACCGAGCGCTTGGTGAGAGCGTTCTAAAGGAGCAGATGAAATGCAATTGTTTTAATTTGTTTGATTTTAAATCTTTTTACAACTCTTTGCATAAGTGCGCTGAGAAAATTTCGTCCTTGATCCGTCAAAATAATTTTGGGGGCTCCAAATACACAAATGAATTTTTTTATGAATGCGTCAGCAATAGTTGTTGCAAGAGCATTTTGTAACGGTACTGCAAGACAAAACTTTGATAGCTGATCTTGCATAGTCAAGATATATTCGTTATTATTTTTAGTCATCGGTAGTGGTCCTACTATGTCTAATGCTATCTTTTCGAAAACATTGCCTGGGGTATCTGTAATTACCATAGTATTACCATGGCTGTTTTGTTTTTAACCTAACTAATTTTTTTAGTTGGCAATCTAAACATTGTTGTATACGCCTCTGTATGTCTTGTTTAAGGTTCTCCTAATAATAATTCTGTCTAATCCGTTTAAATGTTTTCAATACTCCCCGATGTCCTCCTATCGGTGAACTATGCAATTCGTAAAAGATTTCATCTCTTTTATCGAGCGGGACATACTGCACAGTGTCATTTCAAACTATTATCTTAATATTACTAGTCTGAAACACCTCGGTAATTATCTGTAGGACTTCGCTCCACTCTAGGTTTTCTATGTGTTTACTCTTAACTATACTAATTTCTTTTATATTCTTATGAACTAATAAATCTCGTAATATTGTTAAAGTTTTACTAATATTATATTTAGTAAATAGTTGAGATTGTGCAATGTTCGCTCGTATACACAATCCAAATAAGTATTTGTTGTTAACTCGCTTGAACTCATTTATGCTACATAAATCGTAATTTTGCATTAACGCTATCTTATTAGACGATATTAGCTGTTTTGCTCCTTCTTCGCATGGATCTCCATGCGTTGAGACAAAGTAAATAATATTGTCTCCTCTGCATTGCACTAATTCTCGACTCTCTATTATATTATTTCCGCTCTTATTAGTAATGTTCAATTTACTTCCTACACTTTTACTGGTCCTCGATGATTCACTTTGACTGACTTCCTTAACTTGTAATGGCTGAGAACAATTTTCATCTTTAGTAGAATGTGTTTTTGTATTTTCCTTTACTTCTTCTTCTTCTGATGAGTTTGCGAAATCACTATCGTCGTCGCTGGTCTTCGTGATTCCTTATTTCGCTATCGGTCTGCATATTTCGGCTTCTACATCACCGTCGTCTGCACTGCTCTCAGCGTAATTAATCTGGGGTTTATTTCGTATATTCTTTTTCCCTACATCTTTACATAAAATAGGTTTTGAATTTTCTTCAGTTAAAATTTTGTCTTTGTTTTTCTGTCTACTTCTTCGAAAAAGGGTATTTGTACTGCTGAGAATTCACAGGGTAATCGTCGGTAGTTTGAATTCTATACATTACAACGTTTGTACAACCCAATTTATCGCTTTTTAGGTGAAAAATATCTTTATTTGCGTCAACTAGTTTTTCCACATGTTTTTTGTAAACGCTGTCTAAATGTTCAAGATTAAGGAACGGTTTAAGATCCCTATCTTATACATTCACGTTAAACGCATAGTCATTACAATCTGTATCGAGTTCCAGTAGATCTTTGTCTCTGAAACTCATGTCCTCGCCTGTATCTGAATTTACAGTAGAGAAGTTACTAGAAATGTCTATTTCAGTATTACTCTCACAAGTTTTTAAATTTTCTATGCTGTTATGTTTGGAACTAAGATCGTTAAACATTAACACTGCGTATTCATCCTTGAATTTTAAAATTTCTTCCTCGAAATCGATAATTGCTCCTGACTCCGTAAAAAATGTTGACCCTAAAACTCCCTCGCAAGGTATTCGAAAATCGTTTGGAACTACTTGGAAGATAGTTGGCACTCCATACAATGTGATTTCCACAGTACCCGCGGTTTCTATTAAACAACTGCCTATACCTTTTAACCAGGCTGGGTTTGATTTATCTATCTGGTAATAATTGGGATTTAATCAAGTTAGCTTCTGATCCGGTGTCGATCATAAATTTACTTGTGCTACTTGACGGAGGATTCATAATATTGACGAAAGGTATACATTTTTCATTTTCGTTACTTTCAATATTGATAATTCTATGCGACTCGGATTCGAAACTTGGGTTAATAATTTGTCTGAAGGTTATACTTTCATTACCAATGATCAATTGTCTTTGCTTAAAGTCTATCTTTGCTACAGCACTTTTAAAAAAATTTGATCCTAAAATTCCGCTAAAAGGAATCTGAAAATTATTACTCTATGAACAGATTAATATATATATAATTTTAGAGGATTGGACTTACAAAACACAGTTTTTACTCTATGAAAAGATTAATATTGAATACGAATATATATAATTTTAGAGGACTGGGCTTACAATACACAGTCTTTACTCTACGAAAAGATTAAATGAATATATATAATTTTAGAGGACTGGGCTTACAATACACAGTCTTTACTCTATGAAAAGATTGATTTTGAATATATATAGTTTTAGAGGATTGGGCTTACAATACACAGTCTTTACTCTATGAAAAGATTAATATTGAATATGTATAATTTGATAGGAGAAACAATAGGAAAAAGAATATATAAAACTTCGATTTAAAACTCACTGTCGGTTTATTTGGTACTCGTTGAGATATGTTCACTTTGAAAGCTGACTTCGAAAGTGCGTGCCCTGAACAGTTTTCCGGCTCTATTTATACCTGTTGGGCCTGTACTGCTTGGAAAATCCCATAGCGCTGGGGTGCGAGTAGTACCGCTTTCCTTGTCGCTCTCATAGCTCCTTACGTTAGGTAGTTTTAAATGTTGCCTTGGGTTTCGAAATTCACAGATAGTTACTGAGTAAAAATAAGAAACTTAAAATAAACGATCCAGATAAATTTATAAACAGTATAGTGTTACAATCTTTGATAATTTTCAATAAATTTGGTGCGAAAAATGAAAATCGTTAGACGACAAAGCTCAAAAAGTAGGTCGGCTCCTACTACCCGTCCGCAAACAATGCGTACTAATGCCGAGAAATTGCGCATAATATCTATAGTTCGTTCCGACATATCAAACGCCGTAGTGAGTAGACTGGAAGAAGTTCCGGAGTCGACCTTACGAGGCTGGCTGATGTCAGAGGAGAGGATAGCACGGAAAAATGAAGTGAGAACCTGAACGCCACCACCAACACCGATGTCAACTGAATTATTACCGGTGGTAACGTCAGCGCCTTCATCAGCGCTTTCTTCAGCGTTAACGATCGCGTCATCATCCGCGCCATCCTCAGCGCTATCCTCGGCGCCATCGACACTGGAGCCACGTAATGAGCCACCAAAAGATACTGAAAAATTTAATTTCATGTCGGCGTTATCGCTTATGCCCAAATCAAATATCTGCACACTTCGCAGATCGAAGCGGATAAAATTGAGGACATAATAGATATTTGCGTGATTATACGTAGCATTATATTATATTCAAAATAAGTAGAATTTATTTATCGTCATAGAACGTAAGAAATTTATACTCATAACTACTAATATAAGGTATACTGTGTAAAACATATACCGTTCCTTAATACCTTATATATAGAGTAAAAGAAGAAGAATATCCCAGTAAAATGAGGGATCATACGAATTTATATCAAGATTAATAAAAGTTTAATTAAATATAATAATTGTATATAAATTAGAAATGAAATATACATTTCGTCCCGGGTAACTTGTTGGGCTCATCAGTAAGATGACAAGTATTATATATTGGACGCAAATGATGTGTTGGTTTTGTGCTCTCTATATAGTGTAAAGTGATAAATTTATTAGTGGAGCCGAAAAATCGACTTCCATCTAGTAGGGGTAGTCCGAACTAAAAATCTAATCCAAAAGGAAGGTAGCAAATGCGAGACTCGGCTCTTGCAGAATTCGAAATTTTGCAGAAACCAAGTCTCACCGATGCTCAGGCATTTTAGTGATCGATTTATCGTATATTGTTCATAACTTTTTTAATTGATCATAAATAAATAAAGAACTTTTTACAAAAAATGTCTAATAATATACCAATACAATAATGCATACCAAAATTTATAAAAATATAACAATATACAATAAATATTCGACAAAGTGATGTAATTTTTCTTGTCGATTTTTTCGTAGAACCAAATGGTTTTTTCAAAATAATTTTTTGAATGAACTTAATTTTTTATACATTATTTGAAACATTATTTTATAAATAAATTTTTTTGATGATATTTTTGTTGGAATTAAAAGTCATCTTTCATCGTTTCTATGACTACCGTAATTATTTTCTGCATATATCATTAATGGATTTTAAAAGTTTTTAAATTTTTTGTTAATAAACTTACATTATACTTTTAAAAATGCATTACATTACCTATACAATTTGACATATTATTTTTTGAAATTGCTTGCGTCGTTCTTTTTTTTCGAAAAATGTAATTTTTTGAAACTATGGTTATAACTTTAGATTTCCTTTATTAATCATTATGAATATTTACTAAATTTTATAGATTATTGTTAGTATGAATCTGTTAAATTTTCAGGCATTAATATTTTATATTTTTTGCGGTATTGACAATATTATGTAAGTGCAAAACTTTTAAAAATTTTATATATAAATAGCATTTTTGTTTTTTGCCAGCATATATATTTTTTCTATATATTTGAAGATATTTCAATTTTTCTGATTATTAAGATTTTGTTCTTATAAGTCTTCTTTCATCGTTATCTATAAGTCCCGCAGTTATTGTCTGGATAAATCTTTAATGTACTGTAGTAGGTTGTGGCCTATTAGTTTGTTAATACAAATAAAAATTTGCTTAGACACATATAAATAATTTTTTTAATTAATAATTTATCATTTATCGGTATTATAATTTATCTCGCCATATTTATATTACTCATTTCATGTTATAATTTGTTGAGGTTAATTAAGTACTATTATAGGTTGAGCTAGAACCATGGGTTGTAATCAAATTTTTTATTGCTAAAGTCAGTTAATATTCGCTGCCTTTTTCAGTGCGCAAGTCATACGCTGAATAATCATCGGATATTAACTAGTTCTGCAGTGAAAATGGTGGTCACTAACAAAATCAGTGAAATTTTCACTGCTTAAGATTTATAGACTACGTGCCAATGAATTTGCAGTAGTTTTTGCTATTGGAATCTTTACTACTCTTAATATGCCATGCAATCCACTATCTTATCATTCTGTTTCATTAAAAAGACGTGCAATGATCGCATTCCAAAATTATCGCAAACAAAATTATCGGGTGGCAAAAGCCCTTTTCTCGAATACAAAAGAAAGCGATAGCGGCGCCCGTTATTACGAAGAATTCGGAATGCAAAACCTAAACATACTCTTCCATCTGCAGTTCGCTGGAATCTTTCTTTCCAATCAATTTTCCAAACAATCCCAAGTAGTCCCGAAGAAACAATTCGCCGCTTTGCTCGCGCATAGTTTCAAAAAGCCCCGCGCTGGCGCACAGGAGAGCAAAGGCACGCGCCCGGGCCAAAAGAAACGTTCGCCAACTTTCGACGTCGGCCGTGAAATAATGATAATCTATATATATATATACGTAAAAGAACGTAAAAGAACAAAGCCGAGCAGTGAATTTTAACAAGCTGCTAAAAAGCCGAAACTGCGGACAATAGCGGCTATGGTAAGCCCTTATACATATACATATACATAGTCGCGACTTTTCAAAGGCTGTGCCGCGCCGCTATACGCTGTAGCTCTGCATATACACACAAAGACTTGGGAATCGTGCGAATTCGATACGTTTACCGGTCTGTCGGTTTCGCGATATCGCCTTTGTGCGCTACTTTCTCGCGCTCCAGCCTCTGGAGTAACTTTCTAAGGTTATTTCAGCTGCAGCGCATTGTGCTTGCGAGCTGCGCGAGCTTTATTTCGCTCCTTCTCTCCACTAGCTTTATGTTTATTATTAATCTATCTTGTATAGTTTCACTTTTCAGGGGAATAGAGTAGGTTTTCTTATTTGAATGAGAAAATTTATATCCTAATTAAGAGCTAATACAGTTTTGGTTTTTTACTCTAAAGAACGAGGACTGGGAAGAAAAAATTAATTAAGAAACTGTGCAAGGAAATTGGTAATTTCAAAAAGCACATTAGAAATAATTATGAAATTAAATGTCCGAATTATAAAAAGTAGTAAGACCGATGTATAATTTTGAATTCGAATGTGACTCGTTAAGCACATCGTATGCAGAGATACGCGCCAATCGTTTAGATATCCATTGGTTCCAAGTAGAACCAGCCAAGCACAGTCAGACCATTTACTCTTTTCCAATTATGATAAAGAACCATTTATTTCAATCTATTCTGTACATCGCTATAATATAAACAATTTTCTCGCTAAAAGCCTAACATTTAAAGCTATAAGTACAGAGTAACGAACTCGGTCTCCATTCTCAGCCCGGCACTCAAGCAACCCTTTTTTCCCAAAGTTCAATTCTAAACGGAATTCATTCCATGCTTATTCTTCCCTCTCTCTCTCTCGCTCTCATTCGCAGGGAGAGCACAATAACGATAACGAATTAATATCGCGCGGCACTTTGGCCGATTCTCCGCCGGGCGCGTCGATCGTCGCAGAGGGAGAGATTTGCGAAAAACTTGCTTCCTCTCCCTTTCTCTCTTGGGGCTGTTGCAACGTGTATATATATATATATATAGACAACGAGCAAAGCGCCAGTGTTATTTACCGTGGATAGAGGCTCGCAGTCTCGATGAGTGTCATTAAAAATTTCGATGTAAATTAATTTACGGAGTAAAGGGGATTTGGCCTGGGTCGGTGCTGCAGAGAGTCGAGAGGAGGGGGCGTAATGGCTTGGAAAATGAAGTTCTTGGTATAGCTAACCTCTCTCTCTCTCTCTCTCTCCCTCTCTCCCTCTCTCTCTCCCTCTTTCTCCACCTTTTCGCAATAACCCCTTCTACGACAATGGCAGCCTCGCTAACCTTCAACTTCACCCCTTCCTTCCTTCCTTCCTCTGCAATGAGCGAGAGAGAGAGAGAGAGTTTGTGCCGCGCCATTATCTTAAGTAAACAGACTAGGTAGGCGTGCGCGCGCTCGCGCGCTTTGCCGAGGAGAGAATGCCAGATAAAGTCGCGCGTTATCAAAATCCAGAGCCGAAGACAGCACGACGTCGTTAATTCCGTTAAGTCTCGGCTCCACCGGTGTTCCCTGTATATGTATATATAGCCTATAGTCGCTTGCAGCTCACCCGGCCCAGCAAGTGCAAGAAGATTATATAGCCGGAATATCTGAACTAACGGGGGAGTGAGGCGTTTGTAAGACGAGCACTTGGTGGCCTCCTATATACATACGTACATATATATATACAGTAACAATGCTAGGACTAGAGGATGAGAGCGACGACCTGCCCGGTAGAGACGGGAGTTTTAAAACTATAAGCGAGGTGATAAATAAACTGGACGGCTTGAGCCTAAGGCCGCTGTGCTTTGATTGTGCATTTCGCTCGCAGGTTAGGAGCGATAGTCACAATGAATTTAGACGCAGTTAATGAATTGCAGAGCAAGTAGATAGATTTTATACCGATGTCTATTCTAATAACAACTCCTTGTTTTGCTTGGAAAAAATGATCGCGCTACCGATGATGTTTCTATTAAGATAAAAAGGATTTTCCTTACGAATGGTTGAATGGTTTACTTTGGTATGGACATCATTTTTCACATGTAAAACTGTAAACAGGTGCTTACGCACAATTTATTGTCAGCTAACAAGGTTTCAAATTAAAGATCTGATTATATAATGCTTATATCATTATCGAGCTTAGAAAAAGTTATTTCATATAGAAAAATCGTCCGATACGCTGATCGATTAAAAACTGTGAGCCACAGGCAGCTCGACAAAATGTAATCCAACAATCGAGTGGTGAAATTCCCCGGTCCGGTCTGCAGGTAGTTGAAAGCTCGCGGGGCATCGTAAGACACGTCGCTGCAGCTGGAGGAAGGTCGAGTGCCGATTACGCGCTCAGTATGTCGCAGATAGCGATGTCCTCTCGCGGACATGTATCGGCATGCTATTTGCTCCGGGTCCTCCGGTATGAGCTCTCCTGCCTCTCTCCCTCTCTCTCTCAGACTGCCTGTCTGTCTGTCTCTCTTGCTAACGGAGACATATCCTCGAGTGAGACGAGCATTCTAGTCGTTGGTCTCGTCTAGGGGCGCTGCAGCTGCATCGCGAGCCGCCTACTCGACGCTCCATTGGAATTCAAACCTGGCCGGGACTTCGGTACACGTAACTCCAACTGCGTCCGGATCGTTCGGGATGCGATCGCGTGCCGATTGATGCAGTTCTATCTTGTTCTCATGCTCGCAATATTATGCCCAGAAAGTTTCGTCGTTCCCTTTTCATATTTACTGCATCACTGGAGGTAGTAATGGAAATTTGTTGTTGTTGTATAGTGAAAAAAGTATCAATAAATGGGGCAAAAAAATCTTGTTTATAAGTCATTATATGGAATTAGAATTGATCTCCTATCACATTAGTAATGCAAAGTACTGCTTCTTCGGAGAGAAAGCTTTGTAAAAATGAAAAAAAAATTTTTGGCCAAAAATGCTTTAGAACAAAAATTGATTATTTTTGAGAAAAATTTTTTTTCGTGCCTGTGAATGTGTGTGTACATCCGACGCATGTAACTACCTGACCCACTGATTAAGATATTAACCCTTCGAAGGCTCACCGCCTACTAACGAAAACGGTTGCGGTTGCCTTTTATATAAAGTAGCCCTTCAGTTTCTTTTTTACTTGTGATTCTATGCATGTGTGCACGCCCATTACGAACTACTCCTTAAGGTATATCGATTATCGCATATTTTCTCCACATAACGAATTTCTTTGCAAGTTAATTTCAAATTAACAAGGGATTGATAACAAGCTTAGATAATTATATGGTTCAAAGAAAACGAAAAGAAGTTTCGATCCAATTGTAGCTCATTTTTTCTGAATTTGAAAAGTATCGAAAGCTTTATATTATCATTTAACGTTCTCTGCTGCTAATGGAGCACGAAAAAATCTAGAGTAATCTAACGATTTAAGCAGCACCGGGCAATCGAAAAAGAATTGAGAAACACTTTTTTTATGAGATTTTACACCCCCGTAAGATTTACAGGGAATCTTGGACGGTACACAATAAGGAATATATAAATATTATCCATGCATGCAGAAGATAAACAACGTAAACCTTACAAGGAACCATATCGTTAATAATTATTGAAAGTCAAAGATAATATTTAAGAAATCTTTATATTTTCCCCACAGTAAGCGAATAATCAGAATGGTAACTAACATAATAGTGTAAAACTTGTAAGACTTACCCCCAGTTGAAATTTAAAAGGTGTGAATGGCGAGTATTGCACGTTATAGTAACATTCAAGATTGAAACCGCTTGAACTTCTGTAGGCTTAGTCTTGCTGAACCGCCCGACGTCGCGATTAGGATTAGCATAATGATGATACCGAATTTGGTCATCGCACTTGCTTTTTGAAGCATATTAGTAGGGTGTTTAACGATGCTACATATTATTATTCTTACGCACCTTTTTTAAAAGTGTATTAATGACATTTTTAACTAAGGTATTTACTATAAATCTCTTACTAAATATTTGAAAATTGTATTTATTTTACTGTTTAATTTTTTTCGAATGTTCATTATCCTTTATATTTTTATATTTTACAAGTATTCTTTTCGAAAAAATCTTATTTCTGCATACAACGGAATTCTTCACGGGGTAATTTCTAATTAACAATTATGGTAACAAGCAAATTTATGTGGCTCAGTGAAGATAGAAAATGAAGTTTTGATTCATTTGTATGTGTGTGTATCTGTGTATGTGTGCGTGACTGTGTTCAAGAGCTGGTAGTTTTTTACCTGAAGTCATATCATTACTTTTCGCAAATATCAGACATTTTATTGCATAACTGCGTGTCGAGAGTTAAATTACTTAAGGTTGTTTTGGCTATAAAGTCTATAATAGCTATTCCGACTATAAATCGTAAATAAATTCTAGAATGTGAATTTTAAATTTATATTTGAGTGATTTGTAGAGAATAGTAAACTGAACAATATAAGCTTTGAAATAAGCTTTGATAAGGCTAAAAATTAGTTTGTAATTTACTTCCAATAGTTAGTTTTTAGCTTTAAATGGTCAATAAATAATTATATATTGTGAATTTTAAATTATGGATCAAGACGATTTATAAAGAATGTTAACCTGAATTATATGAGATTTGAAAATTCCAAATCCGATCAATAGTAAAAAAGTAATGTATTCAACTTCTCTTTTCTTTTTTAAAAAAGATATCTAATACAAGCCGAGAATCTGTAATTGATAAATTTTATTGTAATGAATAGGAAGTGTATGAAAATATAAATAAATTAAAATTATGTAATATTTTAAAATCTGTTATTATTAAAATTTATAGAATAATTTATAAAAGCATTTGTATAACTCTTGACTCTAATAACAAATATATATATATATATATATATATATATTACATCGCAATAAGTTTATATGTTATTTTCTAATATCACGTTTTAGGAAATATATTGCTTTCACTCAATAAATGAGGTAATCTTTCTTGTCCACTCTTCTCTCAAAAGCAGCTTTTAAAATCTTTCTTTTCTGGTTTAGCTATCTTATTTATCATATAAAGTTTTCCTTATCATTAGCAAATGAAGATATATTAATTGACGTAAGATGATGTACTTTTTGTTCTTCATTTAGCATAGAGATTGTTTTTATATTTTGTATAATCATACTATTTGATACACTGATTACATTGATAAGTTTTTTCAATATTTTAACATCATTTACAACATTATATAAAGAATCCACATTTTCTATAGGGCGATAACTTGCGACTAGAGCTGCAACAGTAAAGCGCACCTTCTTTTTTTTCTCTCACGAAAAATTGTTTTAAAAATTGGTAGAGAATCAGCAAAACCCGTAACTAGACTAGTAAATTCATTCAATAATCCTACTTTCCTATTCATTTTCATTATTCTTGGAACGTTAAACCTGCGAAAGAATTATAAAATTTTAGTTCGTAAAGCTACTATGTGCCACTAGAATAACTGCACTGAGAAAAGTTTGGGACATTAGCCGCACAAAACAAGAGAGCGCTACTGTATTTTGGTTTTGGTGCTGCTGCTGCCTCGTTTTGGGACGTCTCGCGTCTCATAGTGGGACAAGAGATACTCCGTACGCGGACCTAACCTTTACGTGAGCGTTAGCGGAAGGGATGATCCCTCACTTTGGGGCAGTGGACGTCCCGAAGTGAGGCAGTAACCACACCAAATCAAAGTATAGGAGCGCTCTCTTGTTTTGTGCAGCAGTTATACCAAACTTTTCTCAGTGTGGGCTTCCAAAATTTTTTAGATAAGCGACAAATTCTAATACAACATATACAGCTGGTGCAGCTAATACTTTATTTTCATGAATATACAAATCTCTATCAATGACATGAAGGCAAGATACTGCTGTTGATCTTTTCGAAATATGCTTCAAAGGAATAATGTACGTATTGAATAGACATCACCATAAGCAGCAATCTAAAAAAATAAAGAAATAATTACTTGATTCCCCCGGAGGAAGTTTTGTAATAATCAAAAAAAGTTTTTCTAAAAACATATCAGAAATATGTTTTGAGGTTTTCTGGATCAAAGAATAAATTTCGTATACGTACATATTTTTAGCCCTTCTTTGCCGGACTATAACTAAAAAATAAAGCTGCAATGGACTACTTTATGTTCCTTATAAGATGAAGGTTTGACTCAATAAAAACATACATATTATTAAGAAATAAATTTTTATAAAATTTTTTACATAAATGGGGAGATGATCCCAGGAGTTTTCTTCAAATATATTATCTCTCAATATAAAATAGATATTTGAACCATATTTAACATTCGGTAGCGACAAATTACTTTAAAGAAAACTACGTGCTTTTTAGTTTCACGCACCTCCATTGTTTCCAGTGATTTTAGAAATAGGAAAAAATATGTAATTTTCATAAATATGAATAAAGCTGACAATTATTTAATAAACCTGCAAAAGGTTTTTTTCTTATTCATCATTTTAAATAGACTTGTGATATATATTTCTAAAAATCATTCTTATTAAGGTGATCATTCATCATGTATGTATAGAATAGTATTATATTGAAATATAATTAATAAATCAACGTTAGTCAAATTTTCATAATATAAACATATGATTTTAACTGGAGTTAAATATAAAGGACTGTCCATTATCATAAACAATAAATCTTTGCACCTGCTTGTCGAAATTTTACATTTCCGATAAAACCAGAAAATATATGATATAAAATAAATATTAAATAATAATTTTTGTATAATTAATACCTTCTGATCCGTACAAAAAAAAAACACATTAATCCTAATGCCATTCGTTTCCACGTGCAGAAAACATTAATTATATTTAAACTCATCCGTCCATCATATAATGCCCAAATTATCATGACCAACGAGCGATGTAAAGTCCAGTTCTAAATCTGCCGTCGATCTCCTCGATCGCCAAATACTCATCTGCCCAAAGCCATTTGAAAATCTCTCCGCTCTGAGAAAAAAAAAAGAAACGACTCGACGTAACAGCGACGGAATCCTTCACTCGCGAGAAAGCTATATGTATACAGGTACCGTCAACCTCTCGACTCGACGAGCTCACGTAGCGCAGATAAAAAAAGAAGTATCCTCGCGGGGAAACGAGCATCCGGATTATCAAGCGTGTGCCGGCGCTGCCGTGAATTTAGCGAGTTCCGCGCGCGAAAATAAAACTTTGGAGCGGCGCGCGCGTGTCGATGACCTTCCGCTACCGGATTATAGCTGCGCCTCGCGCGTGAGCTACATAGAAGGAGAGAGAGAGAGAGGGGGGAGAGGGAGAAGGCAGGGAGAGCAAAAAAATATGTTTGCAGGAGAGCTCGCGAGGGAGCAGCCAAGTTGCGAATTATCGCGATGCTCGAGTCACGTACTCGTGTGTAACCATATGATCTCTCTCATTATGTTGGCCGAGATTTATGAAGAGTGAGAGAAAAGTGGCCGGCCAAGCTATACCCGGCGCTTTATTGATCATCGGATTATCATTTTTCCTCACCCCTCTCTCTCTCTCTCTCTCTCTCTCTCTCTCTCGCTTCTTATTTCCTTTTTCTAAGTGCGCCCCAAACCGAAAAGGCGGATTTCGTAATAGATGCGTCATAACTGCATTATTACGCGATATTGCGGGATTATCATTTTATCGAAATCGATCGTATATAGGTACTGGTGCTGGAAAGTTCCTGGAGGATATATATAAATATGATTCTTTTACAGCTATTATAGCTATTGCAACTGTGAACTCGTTTTACCGTAATTGAAGTGGAAGATGAACTTTTAATATTTCGCTCCATCGGAGATGGAAGAAAAAAACGAGATCGATTTTAAAGGGGTGCTTGAAATAATTGTGTGAAAGTAGGATTAAAATTCTATTAAAAATAAGTTGGCGCAATTTAATATTACTCCACTTGCCGTTTCTAATTCTTCAGGACGATCTCATCAACATTTTTATAATATAAAACGGGAGGGAAGCTCGAGTGTACGCGATTACTACGCGCTAATCATCGGAGCCTCTCGACACGCTAATTTCATACGGCGAAGAATTACGAGAAACGCGTGCATCATCGCATCGCAAAGAATAAAAATCAGTCTATCTTGGTAATGCTGGGGGTAACGAGGTAGGGCCCCTCGCATAAATCCTTCGAACTATTAGCATTTTCCCCCATTTGCTTTCGCGTCGCGGCGATTTTCATCTTCCAGCGCAGAGCCGAGGGGATCCTTCTTCATTTGGCGATAAATAGCGAGCTGCGAACGCGATAACCTCGGGGGCCACCGAGTGTAACGTACGGGGGACATTAACTCGTAAGGCTTCTCTTTCGTTGGCAATGAGCTCGGAAATAAAGAGTTGCCGAGCCGAGAGAGGAGAGAATGAAGAAAAAGTACGCGAGACTGCGACCGAGAGTGAAGAAATATCGGCAAATATTAACGCACCACCCGCCGCCGCTCTTTCGACGACCAGAAGCGTATTAGAAGTTTCGATAATCCTGTAGAGACCTGGGGGATGCTATATACATCATATGGGCGTTCTACGATTGGCTGCGATATAGTATGTTTTCGCTTCTCTGCTTTGGACTGAATGCCCCGAAAACTGTGTATCAATCAATATAACAATTCGATCAAGTGTACATAGGTATGTAATTATAGTGTAAATAATACCTTATAAGATTTTACTATTTTACGTAGGGCCATGCATACTATTGGTTTCGTGCACTTTTCATTGAGCTGGCGTTAATGGATGTTTCGTCAAAAAATAAACACGCGAAAAACAACAATTCGCAAACGAGATTAAAGTCAATACCAAATCGTACAATTTAGGTCGATGGAAATAAGCCGTATAAATAAGTGCCCGTACCGACACCTGCATATATACAGTATCATTGAATAATGTGATTTCAACTTATTAATTATCGCGCGAAATAATATAATAATTCAAATAAATTAAATTTCATAAATTTATTTACGATATCCCATGCAGTCATATAGCTATCAACAGTCACGTGATTCCTATTTGCAGCAATTTAGCGCCGAATTTATATTGCTCGACACAGAAAAGCCATAAGGTATCGCGACTGGTAGTAAAATGATATTTTCTAAATGCACTCGGTGAAAGGCCAAAGAAAATTGCTTAGCTTACATTAAATCGCGAGCTCTAGGTCCGTCGCGGCGTCCAGTCGCTACGGACAAGAAGGGATAATAAAGGAATAGAGCGGCTACGGCGGTGTATCTATAACGGAGGAAAGAGGAAAGCCTCTCGAAAAGGACCGAGAAGAGAGAGAGAGAGAGAGGAGTGGTATATATATATATTTATATATAGAGAGAGAGAGAGAGAAAAGGAAGTAGAAGCGAGAGAAAAGGCGGGAAAAAGTGCATATAAGGGTTGAATCGTATACGTATATACCGCGTAGCTCCCGCCAATATCCGGAGAACCGAAACGGAACCTCGATTCCTTTCTATCGTCGCGTCACCGAATACGTGACGGAACTCTCCAAGTGCAGCAGCAGCAGCTCGCCTTCTCCCGCCTATGTGATGGAGCATTGTTCCATTTCGCTTGCTACAGTACTCATACCGATGACGGAGAGAGGATAGAAAGCGAACGAAGGATCCGAGTTGCCTTTAGCTACTGCCAGCTCCCTCCCCGTTCCCTCTCAAGACGGCGGAGGAGAGGAAGAGACGAGAGGCGCAGTGATTTCGCGGTAAAGGGGATCCCGATATTGCTATCGGTGTCCTTTCACCATTTTTAAGGAGATGGAATAGATTGAAAGGAGAGAGAGAGAGAGAGAGAGAGAGAGAGGAGTTGGGGCCTTTTCTCGGGGTTATACCGTCGCTCGGACCTGTGCCGCGGCCTCGACAAATTGCGTTATGTACACTCGATGCTACCTACTGCTGCTCTGCTCTTTTCTTTGCTCGCGGCAGTGGCGACGGCGGCTATTTCTTCGCGCGTTTCTCTCTCGCCCTGTGTCGCGATGAGGCTTCTTTTGCTTTCTTTTATTCCCTGGATTCTCTTTTCTCTTGGAGCTGGGATCCTGTTTTTTTTTTCTTTTGCGAATTTTATGAGTGCAGGCGCGAGACGATTTTGAGGGCTCGTCGACTGTTCGACTTGGAATGAGGCCGATTGACGTGTGTGTATGTCTGTGTGTCTTGTGTACAACTCACTTTATGAGATTTTCTTTTTGTGAAACAAACTTATTGGATCGTGTTTATTTCTTTTCTAAGAATTGGAGTAAAATCTGTGTTGAAATTGTTATTTTTGATAAATTTCAGATACGAAGCTATTGTTTGCATTGATTTTCAACCGAACAAAAGGAAGAACATATGATACTTGGTTCCACGCATAAGCAACGAACGGCGGCCAACTAATTTGTTGATTTTACATTTTGATAATATAAAATATTTACAACGGATATAACGGGAGAGTGAAATTTTGACGATCTCGCATATTAAATTTTAGCAAATTTTCTAATATTGTCTGATGTGAGGCTGTAAAATATGCAGCCAGTTTTTAACAATATATTCTATCGTAAATAATTAATACGTGCCACGCTACGAATTTAATATTCATTAACATGTAATTACATATTGGAATGCCTAATAAACGTATAACTTTTACGTCATGACTTTTAAATTTTAATGATATTACGAAACAATGAAAAGCCTATTGATGCCATGGGCTTCGGAAATTGCAGTACCTATTAAAACTCGAAAAGGAAAGTAATTAATCAATAAACACCGATCCCAGAGTGCAGTCCATTACATTACTTTGTAAATGTAAATCGATACAATTTTCGTTTAATCAATAACAATAGCACCTTTTAAGGATGTTCAATGGTGTCATGTGGAGAATTGAGCGGGGCCCCACTAAGCTCACCGCTATCTTATCCTTGCGCGGCCCGCCAAATTCGATGTTTTCTTTATGTTTTCTATTGTTTCTCTCTGAAAAGATCGGCAACAAACATTGACCAAGGACAAAAAGAATTCATTATTTCATTCTCTATTGAACCTTTATTGAACTTTTTATACACTATTTTTAACAAATTATAACAATAGCACGTGCTAAAAGTCCAAGCGTTCCCATAAGAGCCTGTATATGCTAAAAGTTCACAATTCAAATTTATTTTCTTGATACATGCTGGATACTTAATAAACATTGAAAAAATTCAGGGTATCTTTTGATACTCTAAACAATCAAAACATCCATTTTTTATTACGATCTCTGCATTTAGATGTAGCCATAGAACATCCTTGGATACTATTCAAACTCGAGTAAAATAATTGTCAAAGTAATCTTTGAGAACGAGCAAAAAAACGACATTGTCTCCATTAAAGGCGTCTATTTCCATGTCGGATGGCAATTAATCTCAAGCTGAACGACGCGTAAATTACATTCTTTTCCAGGTCTCTCGCGTAACCTGCAGCACAGCTCAGGTCGGGAATATTATTAATAGGCCCGAAAAGCTTGTGACCGCTTCTCTCTCTCTCGCCTTTTCGCCAGCCGGTAGGTGATATAGAGGAGAGAGAGAGAGAGCGTGGCGGCACTCGACGACCACTAATGCGATAATTTTGAAAGGACCGGCCGGCAAGCCACAGAATTCGCGCTCGTTCAACTTGCCATTAGCGCGCCGCTGCCTAGTGCCGAGTGCAGAGCCCCTATATAGCCGGTAGTAGTCGCGGCTTGACCCGCAAGACTGGACCTTGAAATTTTCCATCGACCGCGATCTATTAATTACACGCGGCAACTCGTGAGCTGGCGGTCGGTCGCGTTTCATGCTAAGTACACTGGCTAACGTGATTTCGAGCGCGGCGTCGATGGGCTACCAACCCAAGAAGCCGCACACTCTCCCTAAGATAGTGCATTAACCACTTACCCACTTATCATCGGAAATTTACCTATTATAGATTTTCTTGTAAGGACTACAAGTAGGTCGTGTGCAGGCGAGGAAAATCATTATTTTTTCCCTGACTGCTTCAAGAATACAATATACTTTGATTACAGAGCATCTCCTGCGTGCTCACTCCAAATTCCTTTCAATTCCACGATAATGCATTTGCGATAAAGTATTTTTACGTCAATTTAAAAATAAGTATACATTAATTTTCATTGGAAAAACGGTATTATATATTTGTTAAAAACATGACTGTGTCCTTTGGCTGTAAATATTATATATATTATATAATTAATTAAGAAATTCTTTTAATATTCGAGGTAATTTTTGATGATAAAGTAACGGAAAACACGGAAACACGGAATAAAACTGATGAGCAATAAGTGTATTTTTTAAAAGAGCTTCGTAAGAAAATGGGAGATGAGGAGCTGAAGAAGAAACATGTACAGCGAAGGCAAGTGCGCTCGCAGTAAGAAGCATGAATAATGCGATAGTTATCCGAAGTCGCGGGGGGAGGCGTCTAGTTTAGCGCTAGCAAAGCACTTGGGAATTAAGGAAAGGAATATAGGTTTTTATTGGTTTTTACGAGATTCAAGTCGATTCGAAGAGAGAGAGAGGCTGGGAGAGAGGGTCTGAGTTCTGAAACAAAGTAATGCTGGTAGCGAACTAATCAGAGATCCCGGGGTAATGCTCGGTACTTCCAAAGCACAGCGACGTACAACTTTAGCAGTGAGCCCGAAAGAAACTTATGCCAGCTGAAACTCGTCGAACTCGACGTGCACCGCCTCACGGACGGGAACTCGCGAGGACGCCACGGCAAGCTTTGTTCCCTTGATTCTTCCATATCTAGCAGCTTAACCTATGCCGTGGCTGCGAGCACTGAACAGGGACTATAGGGAGAGGAGCGAGTAGGAAGAGCTCTACTCCCTTACCCTTAATGCTTTAACCCGAAAACTTGAAATCAACTTTGTCCCCCCCGAACATCCTCTATTCCATTTCACCTTTACAACTCTTATTCCCCTCTATATTGGTACTTCACTCGCTCGCTCTCTCCCGTAAATAATAACACGCGAGACATTTATTACAGTAGACAATAATTCGATTGCAAATGGATTGATTTTTCATTGCTCCAATGATCCTCCACGAGCAGCCGATCCATTAAGCTGGAACAAAAGTCCCTAATTCGAAATGATTCGGTGGATGCGAGGAGCTGCGAAGGGGAAAAGAAGTCTAGAGTGCAGGCTACGAATCTGCGGCGGGCCGCACACGTTTCGGCTCTCGACTATAGCCTATATAGGTATGTATACAGGGAGAATCGGAAGCGATCGCGCGACGACTGTATATATATATATATAGGCGAGGAGTGACAGCTGAGACGGCTCGCGCGCGGCCTGGAAGAGCAATCTTTTCCTTTCCGAGCCGTCCCGTGATTCCCCCGTTGAAAGTTGGAGAAACGCTTTCGTCGTTGCCGCGTCGGGGCGCTCGTATTTTCTCTGCGGCAGCTCGCTCTAATACACAAGAGCCACCGGGCCAGGCACGGAAAGAAGAAGAAGTAGAAGAAGCTGCAGCCGCGTGATGTCTTCCGATAGCCTCACTCTCTCTATCTATCTATCTATCTATCTCTCTCGCTCTCTCTGGCTGCCTGCCTCGACTAACTTTGTTGTCGCGCTCGCAAGCTCTTACCAACAACAATATCGCACCGCGTACCAGCCGAGTGAAATTCACCCGACGCTCGAGCGAACGGCTTTTGCTGCACTACCTCTGCCATGTATTATACCTTTCGAGACTTTCCTCTTCTTTCTCTTCTTCTTCTTCTTCTGCTTCTTCGTCGTCTTCTTCTTCCTATTTCTTTTTTTATCTTTCCTTTCTTCGCTTCCCTTCCTTTTTTTTTAATCTGTACCTACTTTCTGGCTTTCTGGGATTGTCGAGATTCTTAAAGTGGGCTTGTTGAAATACTGATGGTTTTATGCTGTACTCTCTGGTTTCCTTTTTTTTTTGTTCTTAGGCGATTCGCTATTTTTTTAGATTGAGATTGAAATAACGGAAGGATTATTGATGTGAAGTACAGACATGTACGAAATGCTAGAATTCGTCGGAACTTTTTGACGATCTCTTTGTGGATTGATTTTAAAAAGCGAGTAATGATATCGGTGATCGGTCAGGCAGAATCTGCATAGCGTAATATTAAGGAGTGAAACACAACGGTATTTTTTATATTCCCTTACATCGCGATTAAAAGTTGCTGTTATTTAGAACAGGATCTGCGAATTTTTATAATAAATTGAAAAATTCATGAAAAGTTAGTCGGGAATGGTAAAAGAATTATTAGATCTTTTCAATATTTCAAGATTCTTGGTCTGTATTGAATGTGAGTCTCAGTTAAATATTTCTAAAAAATGCGTTTTTGTTTCATTTTATAAAAGCGCATACACGCATGATGTGAATGTTACGCAAGTGCGTAAAAGGTACAGAAGGGTTTGTTGCCTATGTTGAATATCCAAGTGTGCAGTAAAATCTGTGACACAGATAACGAGTTACTTTAACACACTTGCATTTTCCCTGCACTTCGCAATTCCCCAGAAAAACTATTTTTTTCCCATCTTTTTACAGATTCGCTTTACAGCACTGAGACTATACTGTCTTCCCTCTGTCCAACTGTTACAACATCGTTAAAAACGCAAAAGGAGATTCCATGATTATAATAATCAAAAAAAACCTGAAACTCGTGCAGCTATAAAACGTCAGCATAAAGCTCATTCCTATTTTCCCTCTCCACAACCTACGAGCTAGTGCATTTCCCACACGGGCGTCAAAAAGTATTGTTTAACTCCCACAGTTTGCGACGTCACCTCTACTACACATATACTTCCCGACTGGCTCCTCAAACTCGACGAGACGTAACGCGTACATTAGAGCTCGAATGCCGCGACGTCTATAAGCACGCTATGACTGCCGGATCTCTTTCCTCTCAACAAGTATAACTTTCCTCTCCTTTCCCCCATCCACCTTTTCTCACTCTCTATATCTCAGATGTAGAGTAAAAGCAGCTCCGGCAGAAGTTCGACGAAAGTTTCGGGCGTTTGGAGACACGCGCGGCCAACCCTCGAGAACTGTGCGGCCATCGGCAAAAAAAGGTAGACGCCGAGATTCGCGGAGAGCTAAACGATACCATACGGTATATTTATACCTGCAACTGTTCGATAGATATACATAGATAGATAGATATAGAAGGGTCGATGCGGGAAAAAATTCCAAGAGCCACTTGTCCGCGCGGATAAATAAATAGTCTCATTTTTCTCCGGCACAGTCGAGGGTCGGCGGGTCCAACTTTTTTCGCCGCGATGTACGAGGCTCCCCATCGACTCGCTACGTATCCTTTGTTTCGAGATAATTCTTTGGTCGAGAAAAGGACGATTTACACCGCTACGACATGCCACCTTATATGATTAACCGATGCGATTGCGACGGAAAAAACGCGATCCTTTTTTTGCAACGGATTATCGTTAGCGCGCTAGCTGTGTTTTTTTATCTTCTCTCTTTTCGTTGGCGAGCACGAAATTTAATTTTGCGAAGAATCTGTGAAGTCGTAGACTGGTGCAGTAAAGAAGGGTAGAGTATAGTCGGGTTCGATGCCTCGCTGGAGGCTGCCGCAAATACCCGGACGGCATTTCTTAGATTCCTCGGACGATTGCTGCTTTATTCCTTCTTCCTTTTTTTCCATTTGCAAATTCGCTACGTGTATAGTATTTCTCGCTATATCTTGCGGCTGTGTGCAAGCAACGAAAAATTATATCTATGTATTGAAATAATCTTATTACTGTATTTTACGAAGGATGAAGCATTTGATATGGCACAAGTAACGGTCACAATAGCTCATGGAGTATAAAAGCATCATTGTTCTTAAAAATTTGCTCGTCATAAGGAATTAATTTCAACTACGTTCGACAAATCTATTTTTTTTCAGTATATTGCCAATATTAAAAGTGAACGGTTAAAGATTAAAATTTTAACAGGTTTCTAAAAGTAGGAGATCTGCAAAAAAAAATTGTACGTTGATAAAGAAAGTATCGAGCATAATTCAATAGTGTATATGTACATGTGGACGTTGCAATCATCATCGATTAAGTTTAGCTTTAGTTTATCTTTGAAAACCTTCGAGTCTTAGAGACATTGATTAATAGGGGAAAGGATCTAAAGCAAGTGATCTTGAAAAATGGGACGAGGAGTTCCGCGAAGTAATTTGATTGAAAAGTTGGGCGAGCTACGGAACTAAAAAGTGTCCTCTCCGTATAAACAAACGAATATTCTACGCGAGTAAGTAAGAGAGCAAGAAAGAGAGAGAGAGAGTCTCGGTGCAGCGGAAGGGGTGTAACGAGTTCGAGCGCGCATAGTATTAATTAAGCAGCATGAAAATTCATGGGCAGTCAAGAGAGAGTGAGAGAGTGAGAGAGGGAGAGAGAGATAGACTGTTAGGCAGCAGGAACGCGCACTTCTCGAATAAGACTGGTATGCAACTGTGCAACACTTGACAGACGCAGCTGTGACGGCCCGCCCAATGAAGATCGAAAACGGAAACTCTCTCCTCCTCTCTCACTCTCTCTAGTCTTCTGTACATGCATATATATATATATATAGACAATGCACGAAATAGAGAAGAGTGCATGCAGAGAGGCAAGTTCGCGTGCTAGCGTGAGAGAGAGAGAGAGAGAGAGAGAGAGAGAGAGGCACTGACGAGATGAGAAAACTCGAGCAAGTTGGCGCCGCGGCGGAGACGTTAGTTGTCAATCAAGGAGCAGCAGCTCGGCGCGGCTGCTCTCCTCCAACTACCTATACACACCGAGATTTCGCAAACTCTTGCGCTCCGACTCGCGACTGTGACTGAGTGTGTGTGTGTGTGAGAGAGAAAGAGAGATAGTCTGGCGATGCAATATATACGCACTTAAATATACACGTAGCGCGGAGCAGAGGAGGGACGAGTCCTCGAGCTCTCGGCGGGACCAAGTTTCCTAAAACGCGCCGCAACACCGCCGCCGCTGAATTACATTTGAGCATTGTCGCAGGCTGTGGGGACGTAGCGAAACCTCCTGGCCCAACTGTCTTTCCCTCACCCTTGCTCTGCTTCTTATTCCTCGCGCCGCTGGTTTTTAATAGACTGCAGGAGCAGCGAGTTGTACGAGTTGCGTCGAGGAAGGAGAGGCTTTAATTGAGTTGCCGCTGCTCCAGCTCAAGCTCGCATTTTGACTTGTTTATTTCGCGGACTGTTGCGATAAATATACGAGCATATCAATCGAGTCTACAGTTATTGTGCATGAAATTTATGAGCTGCGCAAATACCGTACGATAAAAAAAGAACCAACTAGATGAATGAGCGACTTTGATAAAAATCTGAAGTATTTTATTGCGGTATGTACGTTGAGATAAATGGTCGCACAGCAAGCATTTACTCGGGACTTGTTGAACTCAATCAGATGAAAGAAATCATTCTATAAAGCAACGATGAGACAATTGAAAGACGCTATAAAGAATTGAAATATATAAGGAAGAAGGAAGAATAAGGCTCATTGGGCCTGCGGAAATTGTCAGCCAATATGGGCATATATATATCTGAAAGGGAATTGTAGCTGAGAGCAGCGAGAGATGGACGGCCGTTGGAAATGACATTGTTCGTAGGATCGAAAACCACCGGCAGTAGCAGCAGCAGCACCAGCAGGCGCACCAAACCTCGAGCTATCGGAGAAATTTAAATTCAAGTTGGCTCAGGCCGGATTTCCTGCTAGCGAGAGGCCTCGTGTGCACAGAAACTAGGTATACTCGGCCAACTGCAGTCACCGGCACTCGCGCGCGAGCTCCCTATACTATTCGATTAAGCCATAGTGCGCGAATTCGATTGACCAATTATCCCGCTCCCGGCGCCAATTATCCAGCGCTCCATCTTTTTTTTCTTTTTGTCCCTAACCCACCAGAGCACACGGCTACACCCGTTCGACGCTTTATTTCAACTCTTCAACGGCTAATATCATTAGCTCGCGTTCCTCTTTTACCTGCATCGTCGCCTCTTGTAGGCCAACGCAATTTTCTTACTCCTTTTTTTTTCCTTCGTTTTGCAGTTCGCGGTCACTGACGGTCTTCGGTTCCCTCCGGTACTCCGCTGCACTCCCTCCAAAGGCTACCGCTGCTGCAGCTGCAGCTTTAACGATCTATAATGGGATTAAGCGCATGGACAATGAGTGTCCGAGCCGCGGCTTACATTATACTTAAGCGGCTTTTCAAGGTCTCGCGCCCCTGATGCTGCCAATATCGGTAGTTGTACGCCTTTCCGTATTGGCTCTGGGCTATGGGTTATAATGTTGATGGGATTCGGTGCAAGGCCAAGTTTTACTGTAATCAACTTAGTGGATCTTGCAGGTTTGCTGTATTTCTTCTTTCGCTTGTGTTCGATTGAATTACAAGTTGGAGGGGATCTCGAGACTAAGGTCAGCCGAATTAATTGGGGTTCGCGCCGTCCGCGGCTTCCTTAAGTTCACTTTTACATGCCTCGTTTATTCCGAGATCGAATACTATATAAGTTTATGTAACCTGAACAAGATATACATTATGCGGCGAAGCTTGGATTCTATTTCCTTCCATTCGTGGAAAAAAAATTTGTACAAATAGCACGTATATTTTTGTATGAACCGGTCATAAAAATAATTTCATAACAAAAAAAAGCACTACTCTATTCGCTCTGTTATTTACGTAAAATACCATGGAAAAAAATACATATCATAGCTACATATCATATCGAGGAACACGGAGAACAATTTTATTACGATGAAACGTTCGTTAACTGTGGTGTTTTCCAACTGTGGTGCGCGTGTATAGGCCGGTAAAAAAAAGGGTTGCATATTGTCCGATAAAAGCAGCTCCAAATAAACACGATGATGGTCGGGCTTCCCAAACTGCTTTTCACATCAAGCAAACACCACGTACGCTATAGACATTCACTTTCACCCCGATAATTGCAAGATCCGTTGAAACTACACCGAGAGAGAGAGAGAGAGAGAGAACCACGCGTTTGCTATTATCCATATCCCTCCCTATGCAGCACATCGAATGCGATGGAAAAACTTTCGGGTAAATCCGACTCGGCAGCTTCCCGCACTGCACCGGCCTACACGCCAGATTCGCATACAGAGAGAGAGAGAGAGAGAGAGAGAGAGAGAGAGAGAGAGAGAGAGGCTCGCGGAAACGTTTATCTCGGAGGCAGGCCGAGTAAATTATGATACGCTCGGCGGCCATTGTCCCCCCTCTAAGCGGCAAATCGATGCGGAAAATATGTGCGCGCGGAATTTTCCGGCGAATGCACGCCCCTGCAGTTGGCCCGCTCCATGTACATATATACATGTACACGCGTGTATACACGAGCCCTGCCGCGACTTTGCGAATTGCGAGCTGCAGAAACACGGGAGGGGGGGACTGCCTAGTGTGCATATACGCGTGCGTGTGCGTGCAACGCGCCAAAGAGATAGAGGCTATACAGAGAGGACGGAGGAGAGCGGGAGGGAGAGAGCGAGAGGGAGTTATATGGAAATGGACGGGAGCGCAATCGGTGCTTCGCGGCCGCGTGTATTGACGCTGATGGAGTTGATCGCGCGTGTGTGCCGATAACGCACCTGGTTAAACGTCCGCGATCAATTCGTTTTCCGGCTGCAGTTCAAGCCTCCTCGCCTCTCTCTAGCCCCTAACGCTCCTCGCTCTTCGCTCTCTGTCTCTCTCTCTCGCTCTCGTTCGCTTCCTCTCTTTTGCCGCCGTCGGTCTCGTCTCTCCGCATCGCTGTACATCGATCATCGCCCGCTGCTCTGACGTTTGTGCATGTGTCCGTGGAGCCGGACTGCGCGATGCCACTCGAGGAGAGATGATAGTTGCGGCCCGAGCCGCTTGCTGCTGCTGCTGCTGCTGCTGCTGCTGCTGCTGCTGCTGCTGCTTATCCGTCACCGCACTTTATTTAGCGGATACTTACTGCAAATGTTGTGCCAGATTTTGATGGATGATTCCTTCCAGATGTCTTTGAAAGTGATATATACGTGCCTATTGTTAGTAAATAAAATCAATGACTTCAGAGTTAATAGAAATATGTGTCATAGCGATTTTGGAAAAAGTTTAAATTAACGGACTTAAGTCTACTACATCTACTGCATAGAAATTAGAAATATTGAATAAAATATTTTTTAACTTTGTTCATTCTAAATATAAATTAGAGAATATGAGTTATATTTTTTTGTTATAATAAAAAAAAATTTTTATTAATCCATGTTTATTCTGAATTTTAGTTATTGTTTCATAAAGTTCATTTTTAGAGCAGTGTCGATGAAATATATTTGCAAACTTTATGCTATTTTGCAATGTTTCCGGCGCTAAAAATTTTCAAACCAATACTGAATAATATACGTAATGGAATTCCAATTAGAGATGGACATGGACTAAGATTTGACTGACCTGAATTCTTATTATAGTTACATCGTTATATAAAAAACTTTTTATTCCTTATAAATCGATAGAATAACCAATTGACTTTCCCTGTATAAATTGAGCTTGATGTATGAAATAATACTGATGACGCATTCTGAACGGGTTAAAAACCCCGAGCTGGAGGAGGGGGATATATTTTTATTTTTCAACTTTTTATTAAATATTTACATCGAGTATTCTCGAAAATCTTTGTATAGCGAGTTATCGCAAACGCTACAGCGAGAAAAAATACCGCGTTATATTATTTAATTACGAAACAAACAAAAATTGTTGCAGTAGGTATATTTTCTCTCTAAACGTTTTATTTAAAGGGCACGAGTTATTCACGAGCCAATAGTCTCGCTTCGTATCAATATTGATAAAACTTTTTCTCGTAAACGCTTTTCGCCTGGATAAATATAATGCGATATTTTTTTCAGAAAATCAAAAGATTTATTTTAACAACAACAAACCCATTGTCCAATGTTTCTCGATCCAAATGGCGTACTAAACAATGAGCCGCAGTTGCTTCTGTGCAATATTATAAGAATGTTTTACTATTATTTTTGTTATATCAAATTTTCCAAATGTCACACTCACCCTGGATTTTCAAATAGCTCTCGTTATACATTTTGGGCCAAACTGTACAACTAAAAACAAATGTATATTATATATATCTTATATGTACATGTGTATGTAGACGAGCATTCGAATTTGGTATGATTTTTATTGAAAGTAGAAATAGCGTAGGTATTGGGTATTATTAGAGTCAATGCATCCTTAAGCATCGATAAAACTGGAGGTGGGAATCGGTGAGAGGTAGAGGAGGATTGGCCCTGTAGGCGTGTACACCTGCAACTACGTGCCCCATTCAAATACATTCATAGCCGTAACGCTTATATAGATATAGAGAGCGCCAACTGCACCAATGCAGCAATTCAGACCAAAGTATATACTTCTCGCGAATAGTGATTTATCTAGCGCGCATTGATACCGGCCATTCATAGAGATTTTAGAATTTAAATGTTGCATTTCTTCGAGTGCTGTTACCGAATAGTAGTATATTTGAATAATGTAGTGGAGGAATATTTCCGAATAATGATGCACTGCAGCTGCCGCTACTGTATAAACTCTGCATTCAACTAAATCATTCGAATAAAAGAATTCATCGAGCCGCGGATATCGTATGTTTTTATGGAAAATAATAACGTTACTTTTCATTTTATTTGCAAATTAACATCGAGCCCCGGCCGACACTTGAAACCTTGATTTTGATGAAAAAATATTACAATTCATCATGTTATAATCAAAATTCATTTGTATTTGTTGTTGTTTAAAATTTCGTCTGCAGGCCATTGGAACGTAAATTTCGTAAATTTTCAAACAAAATTGCTATCGCTATTGAGGAAATTTATATTTTACATAGATTCAAGTATTCTTTTGCTCTACGTTTTATGATTTTCAATAAAATAGTAGTGAAGTAGCTCTCAAACAGTATTGAAGCACGCAATTATTAATAATGCCTATCGACAAATGCAAAACTTCGCAACTTTATTTTATTCGTGATTTTGTGTATTCTTCACTCAAAGAACCATATTAGATTGAAAGCATTACTCGATTCCTGCATTGTATAAAGTAACAAATATGCCTAAGGGCACACAATCTACCTCGATTACCATGTAAAATCCCGGGTAACACGCATTGGTCCCCCATTACGTAGCGAGAAAGATCAACGCGACGATTTTTCCCATCACCAACTCGACCCTCCCATCTCTTGCTCTTTCGCGACTCGCCGCACTGCTCCCAACTCGAGCATAATGCGATCCCACTTCTCTCTCTCTCTCTCTCTCTCTCTCTCTCTCTCTCTTCCGTTTCGACACTGAGCTACGGCAACTATCGCTCCAACATACTGCAGTAACGCTAAAACTATCGGGTTAGCTCGTTTCGACGCGTATGTATACGCTATAGAATCACTGCGGATCGGTGCATCTGCCCTTTGTCCTCGATATTTTATCGGGGACTCGAAATTGAATATTTTTTCGCGTTGTTTTTCAACTATTATAACAGTTGTATGCGTATACCTCGCTGGGATAAAATGTCAGTTTACTATATTGGCCCGCGTTTTTCACATAGCGCCGCACGGTTCGAGACTAGGGCGTAAGAGGATTTTTCCCTCATTCGAATTTTCGACCTCACTTCGCTCGGCCGAAAAACGTCTCGTGAGTGAAATAATCCTCTTACGACCCCGTTTCGAAATGTACTAATTTTACCATACCCCGGCCAAAAACACGTCATTATTCTTGCATCGCAGGCAGTAAAAACGAGGCATTATTTGTGAGTATGGAATAATATTCTGCGCCACGGGGATGCGCAGTAGTTTAAAGCATGTGCACTTGGACCTTCTACGAGTGAAGAGTCTCGCAGCGGCGAGAGCAAGGGAGACCGCGCGCGTTTAGGACTCTAACCTGTACCAAGATTCTCTAAACGCTAATAAAAGTCGCAGGAGCATTATACGTTCTCATTGTCTTCTACGTGTACTCTTGAGTCACGTAGAGATAGTTAAAATTGTGATTAACGTAATATTATGTAAATATTGTAAAAAGTAACAAGTTATCTTATTAGAAACATTGATTAAATGTTAAGAAATTAATATAATAAACATTACTTTATATTTTTTTATTAATATTTTTAATTACTAGTAATTTATTTATACCCTTTTAATAAAATTCAACAAAATATTCAAATACCAACTGTTAGAATATAAGTACACTTACTTATACTGTACAATTAAAGTATGAAAATAGAGTATGCAAGATTTTTTTGTCTCCTCGTCTGCCGATAATATACAGTCTATAGATCCACAATCTAACAGCAATAAATTCTTGCTGCTTTAAAGGTACACTTTTTAATTTATATTCTTTCTTCACAAAATATTCATTTTACACTAAAAAACATGCCGCAATACATTCTAATTTTTTCGGTTAGTCAGAACGGTATTTATTTAATATAAAATTCAAAATAATTAAAAAATATAAAAACTTAATAATTATTTTATTAATCTACTTAAACAAACATAAATATCATATTAGAACATTTTGAATTTTTGGGCCATTCAAAAGAGAAAGAGAAAGAGCGACGCGTTGCGAGTGCGCATGCCCCGTCCGAAGCAGCAGACAATGCTCTGCCTTACTTATTTTTGATTAATTTTGTTAATTTTAAAGCATGTAAGTGGGACGTGTTTTAGCCCGGCATGATAAAAAATCGTATACGCTACTCGGGATAAAAATGCGTCATTATTGGCCCACGTAGCGTAATATACTATAATCAAATTAACCGTTGGCTGGCGCGCGCGTAAGGATAGGAAAGGCAGCAGCTAATCCGTTGCATTATTGTTTATGCGTTTAATGAGAAGCAGTGCTGGATCAACAATTCTGCATCGGCTGGTTTGCCTTGCCTATCGCATTACTTATGAATTTCCATTACACGCTAGATCAATAGACTGTGGCGCTCGACTTTCTTTTTGTTTGCCAAAGTGCTGGTAGATCAAGCGAGATCTCTGCTGTAGTGTTCAGCTATTTGTATTCTAACATGTTAAATAAATATTTGAATAGAAGGAAAGTTATGGAAGCTTTGTTATTAGAATAATGATTTAAAATGTTATACGCCAATGGAATTCATATAACAATACTGTTTGTTTCATTTCACTTATAACTGTTTATTTATTGAGATTCTGCGTGAATTCTTTTCCAGATTGGGATCTAGTATTATTTCGAGCCTATAATATTCGTGCACTGCGTTTAAAATATAATTTTCTATATTTTTCTCCGATTCATCAATCTTTCGATAATTAATTAATATTCTCCTTTACCAATGGAATGCCAATAAACCCGGACGGTCCGCGGCCACTGTCTATAGATGATATATGCACTAATAGAATAACGGTAATTAATAACCCGTGACACCAAAGATTTTTTTAAAGGAAAGATAAAAAGCGTATATCGATGATTAAAAAATGAATAGCGCCGGCCAGCAGTTTACCTTTAAAATATTTCATTTTATAAAAATCCAGCTGCCCTAATGTACGGAATAAATTTTATTAACAAAAAAGAAAAATGTCGTTATTTCATCAATGTTTTAAATTATGGAGTGCCAGTAAATTATTCATTATATAACAACAAATTAATGAATTATTTGCATAATTATTTTATACGCAGAATTAGCAGAAAAAAATTGAAAATTTAATTATTACGATTTAATTATTACGTGTCTCGATTTGTGGGAAATTCATTCCAAATTATTATCGATATTTTTTATTACTTACAAGATTGCTATGGTACACGCAAAATTTTTACATAATAAATCCGATGCCACAGTTAATACTATGCACATTCATTGAAAAAGTATTATTAACCCTTAAAAGGTAACGTTGGGTCATTCGTGCCTTACCCAAACCTTCTCCCCTTGCTAGCTTTGCGAGAAGGATGGAAGGCAGACCCAGACTACATCTGTGATTACAGACTAATCAGCAATATAGTGATTGATCCTGATACTAGTAGGATATATAATAAGATTTTATGAATTTTGCAGAATTTTTAGAGCACTTTACAGCACTTCTGAAAGCACCAGACACGAGTGACTCGACGATATCTTTTATGAGGGCCAAATATGACGTTACCATTTAAGGGTTAAAATTTGTCATGTATAACTAAAATATTATGGTAATTACAGATGAATCGAGGTCGCTTATTTATGACTCCTTCAGATGTCGTGGTTAGTATAATGAAATTTCAACCCTCGATAAAATCCATACTTTTGTATCCGGTTGAAATAATAAATAATGTTGTAATTGAGTATTATACGAATAACCATCACGAATTAAGTGGAAAATCCTGATGTAGCTGTGCGTCGAAGTAGAACAGTGCCAGGATAGGTCAGACACACTTAGGCTCCACGTTATTCTAGAAGCTCGCTGTACCCATTACACATCGCACCATTTTACAATAGACTCACAATAGACCTGTCAAAAAATAGTTGGCACAACAAAAAAAGATTTTCAGCGACAAAAGTACAGGTAGTCATAGCGCACATATATAATGAGCATCGCGAATAAATGACAGAACAGAAGAACTAGAGTGGCGAGAGTAGCTCCTCGTCAAAATGAATTACCTACACCGGGCCAACGCGATTGTTTGAAATTAAACACTCGAGCCGCGGCTCGGTCCGGCCACACACACACACACACACATAATCCACACAATCCGCATAATCCAGCGGAAAAAGGCGCTATAGCGCACAATATCGCGGTACCCCGCGAGCGATATCACACGGTGGGTCTGTGCAGAAGAAAAGAGAGCTGCTGACACCGCTTGGGTTATAATACTCGCACATTGTTCCCCTCGTTATAATGATCGCGGTTCTCGTGTGTCCGTAACTGGCCGTATATATACTCTCCACGTCGCCTATATTCGCGCACCTCCCCTGCACACCGACAGACAGACCCCGAGAGAGAGAGAGAGTGAGAGAGAGAGACAAGAGAGAAACGCGTGTACGTGCACGAGACAGCCGATGATGCATAGATGCTGTTGACACGTCGGAACGTCAGGCTCACGCGACCTCTCCAACTCTCTCTCTCTCTCTCTCTCTCTCTCTCTCACTCTCTCCCTCTATCTCTCTCACTCAGCGAGTTTCGCAAGCTCGCGCGCTGTGGTCCATTATGTGCCTGCTGCTGCTGCTGCTGCTGCTGCTGCTGCCTCTCTCTCACTCTCTCTCGCATATATAGCCCGAATTGGGACAATAACCACGCAAGAGAGAGAGAGAGAGAGAGAGGAGCACAGCAGCTCTCGCGTTATAATTATTGGTCGGTCTTGAAGCTAAACAATCGGGACTAAGAGGAGCTGCTGCTGCTGCTGTTGCTGCTATAGAGGATAGAGGGAAGGAGAGAGAGAGAGAGAGAGAGAGTGCAGCCAACCTGCAGCCTCCTTACGCCGATCACTCGCGCGCCTGCGTGTATCTGTGCGTGTGTGTGCGCGCGAGGGCTGCGGATGAGTGTAGGATATAATTGATCGAAGATGCGGAAAGGCTCGCTGCAGCTGCGATTCGCGGAAGGGGATGATGAGACGGTGCGCTGCCTTGATTATTGTTATTGGGCTGATGATGAGATTGAACTTAGGGGAAGGTGCGTTAAGCGAGCGCTTGCGCATCCTCGCCTTTTCACTTTCTACATTATACACGATTGTTAGTATTTTTAATCTTTGCTTTCGACAGTAACATATATACATCGTTCAATATTATTCAAGACTAAAGTTGAGAGATTTATAATAATGAATAATTTTACCTATAACGAGCTTATACCTATATGTGCATTATCTTGTACACAAGTATGGATTAAATCAACGATTAATATACATATAGAGAAAGATTATCTTCTCATCGAAGTATGCATACAATCATCCTGGAGTACGACTTGTACAATTTGCGCAGCGCAACTTAGCCTTCACCACTCACATACGTACAACGCATATATCCGGATCTAGATGATGAAAGGTGCTGCTCCGACCACGAATACATATATATATATATATATATATATATATATGGTTAGGCTGGAGCGGCGATGTCACCGCACGCGGCACATTATCGCGGTCTATTATTAATTTAGCCAATTGTCGCTCGGCTCGATATCACACCCGCACTCTCGCACTCGCACGCACATGAATCCTGCAGGCGGCCGTCTCCACGCGCCCACATGGACTCCCGCAAACACGCGCACATATATATGTGTCTATATATATATGTATATATATTATAATCATACATATAACGCAGAAATGCACGCACATAGGATATATCTGTGTATATCGGAAAGCCTTTAACGGACCAAGCGCACAAGCGAGCCTTTGCTGATTATGCACAATATTGGCAAGCGCCGCCGCTGCATGGCTCTGCACTTCGTGACAAGTGCCTTTTACGCATCCCTGTACGATCTCTCGTATGCGAATCGAATGTCTCCCTATTATACATACATATCCGACGTTTCTTTTTTTCTATGGGATGTATTTAACTTGTTATTTAGCGAGTGATCGAGATTCTGCAAGATGCTGTATACCGCGGTTTTCATTGTGATTTATTAGTATAGAATCTCTATAGGTAATCTATTGGTAAGAAGAAATGTTTTCCTATAAAAAAAAAAAAATAAATAAATCAAAATTAATGCATTTAGCGTTCAATATTTCCAGAATAATTATTATATATATTTTAAAATATTATGAATCGTGATCAAATGATGCGTATAAATAACGTAATTATAAACATTTTCATCGGATTTATTAATATGTTAAATATACCAGAGGTATCGAATAAATCTTTAACTTTACGAGTATGTTCGACTCGTGTATTCATACTATAGCCCGTACACGGTACCTAATTTATTATACAATAATACGTGTCCACAGAAACAAAAAAAAAAGAAAAAAAAGTGGGATACAGCATAGAGGCTGATGAAAGTACGTGTGCAGGGGGAAACAAGACAGCTGCAAAATAGTTGCGTTCACAGGTCGGTAATTGGATCAGTGGACGGGCGGCGGTCCGGACCTACATCTCTGGTCCGTACACGCATTTCTCCATTTCTCGCGCATTGACATAGCGCTGACCGAGCGTAGACGTGCCCCCCGCTCGACATTTCCCCCCCACACACCCCAGCCAGTCCAGCAGCTGCTCGTCCGCACTCTATGCAGTAGCTCTGTACTCTCGTACACGGGATACGAACGGGGACAGGGGACAGGGGACAGGGACGGTATACGCAGCCTTCGGCCTGCAGAAGCCTTTCCGCGCCAGCCAAGAGAGCGACCATCACGTCAGATCGTCCGGCTGCCGCTCTGCGCGCGGATCTATTCGTCTGTGAAAGCCTTCGTTATGCGCCTCTGGCGCACCCGGACGCTACCCTACCACCGCCGACCAATATACGCGCAATATACATATATATATATATATACGTGTGTGTGTGTGTGTGTGTGTATATATATTATGTGTGCACATGCAGGGCTGGGTGGATGTGGGCGTCGGACCTTGGCTTCGAGCTCGACTGTTAATATTAATGCGGGGAGCGCGGTAATTGGAATTCGAAATTTCATTTGCTTCCCCGGCTACGGTACACCCACGTTATATTATACGCGACGCTTGCCTTACGAGGTCCTGCAGCTTCGACCGCGGTATTTCGGCAACCTTTTTTTTACTCTTATACGGCCAGTCGAGGAAAGGCTTACGTTTCAACGAGGTTTGGCCAAAGATTTTTTTTTTTTTTTTTTTCGCTTTTTTCCAGTCTATGCAGAAGGGATTAATCGAGTTATATACTGCGCTAGAGCCGGATTTCAATGCAAAAATTTCCTGGACGATGAGAGAATTTTGATGAGGTAAAATAAATAATGTGTGAAAATATGTGGTATATGGTGTACACGGTGAAAACGGAATTCCGCCGATGCATTTTAATTATTGTGCAAATTTTGATTTTGGCCAAAGCCGAATTCCGTTAACTACATTATTTGCACCGAGGTATTTCAAGAAGGTGCGCTTCCAACTTTTAAGTATACAATATTTGACGTTTAATTAACTGAAAAGCAGTCAAGAGCTTTTCTTCGTAACTTACCTAATATTCTAATTTTATACAAGATCAAATTTACAACTTTTACTCCTTCAAATCATAGGAAAGCAATCCTTCAAATTTTCCTATAATTCCATTTCAAGTGCTATTGCAATAGGTATTTATCTCAATTAATCTACCGTTCTTTTGATTTTTCAAATTTTCAAGTATGTTCAGGAGATAATCGATGAACTAAATCTACCAAAATGCTACCTAATAGAATATCTCCGCACTTTATAAATCAAAATACAAGGAAACAATTTAAAAAGACATAGAATGGCAACGATCCTCGGCGCGCATAAATTAATTAATTACAAAAATAGCGTCTATATTTTTGTCCCAACAGCAGCAGCAGCCGTCCCTTGAAGACCTCTTTATTACGTGCATTATATATACAAAATAAATGTATAAAATCTCATGCCTTTGCGTAGGCTCATAAAGCATTCAAAAGTCAAGCTGTTGACGTCTATTACTATACGTAAAACATACAGTGGAGATTGCAGTTTTCAGCCGCGCATATAAAAGCCTCTCAACAAGTGCGAAATACGAGCTCTCGAGGCTTGCCGAGTATTCCCGAGCTGTGCTGCACGCGCGCCAACCCAAGCCTCGCGCAATCCGCGAAAAATATATAGAGATTGTTTTGAAAGTGGAGCGAGTTTTCTCTCGAGTGCACGTCCCACCAGCCAAACTACCTATATATTTTAACTATATGATATTACCCAAAATTTAAATATTTACATCACGCGTATAGAGGCTTTTCCGTGCATGCGTGCAGTAGGTATACGTTACATCCCGTACCTCCAATCTATATATACTATTTTTCACGGGCTTTAAACGGCCTGACCAAATTTCTCGGTGCATTACCTATCGGCCAATTGCTTCCCCGCGACTCTTTTCCCCATCGACTCGAGCTGCATCGATTTCTTTGTTATTGACGGCTGCATAAAGTCGCGGCGGCGAAAGGCTTTTTTTTCCGCGTTTGCGGCAGCTGCGGTAATCCCGATCCAGCGGCGATTCGCCCTCTCTCGTATTTCCATCAGCTTTCGCAAATTGCACGTTTAAAAGTTGATTAGAGCCTCGAACGCGACGATGCGTACGCGTGACTCGCGGTATTTGATTACATTGGATATGCGGAAACGATTGGATGAACAAAAATATATACTGGTTACTATACCGTATTGTTTAATCCCGTATGATCTGGAATAGTTTAGAAACCGAGGATGACAAAATTCTGTGCGCACGAAATAACCGAAAAATATTTTGCGTATAAAACGCTGACCTACATGAAGCTGTCGATCTCGAGCTACAGCGCAAAACACCAAACAGGAAAGAAACTGGAAAGACCTAGAGAAAAAAAGGTATGCATATACTGCTAGGAACCGTGGTGGGGAAAATATAAAAATAATCCAAAGAGTAGAGAAGCGAACTTTTTTAATATCCCTAATGGAGCGTGTATATACTTCTCGCCATGCAAACCGAGACAGAAAGAGAGATATAGAGAAAGGGAAAGGGAGAGAAAGATATTTGACGAGTCATCGGGCGAATCGAAACGTTCGCTCGCGTCAACAATCCGCAGCTTATCCAAGGCATTATAGAGTCTCAGGATGGCGAGTCCTGCAGCGGCAGCAGCAGCAGCACCAGAAGCAGAAGCAGTAACAGACGCAATAGGCATAAATGCAAGCTTGCATGCCACCATGCGCCGCTTCATTACGCTCTAATTTGCAGACTTTGACGCTGACAGCTCGGCTTCTCTCACTTTGTCATCCTGCATAACGCAGCTGTACTCTATGTGTGTGTGCGCGCGTGTGTATGGGTTGGCAGAGGGGGACTGGGAGGAAGGTTGCCGTTGCTGCTGCTGCTGCTGCTGCTGCTGCTGCCGGAGCCTCGGACGATTCGATCGGACAGCGACTGTCGGCGAGCGTTTAAGGAGAACCGACGGCCTGTATCGCCCGATGTACATCGCTGATAAAATTAACGCGGATGCGACCAAGAGCGACCAAGAACGACCAAGAGCCAAGGTGAGGCCGCTCTATACTTGTATATATACCTAGTGGAGGTCCTTGAGGAGCTATCGGCATATGCGCACTAGTCGATGGATAATCGTTTTACCGGTTTTACGAGCTGCTGTTGAGAGAGGGATCACCAATTTCCGGAATCCGTAAAACCGTCGATCGAACCAGAGCACCGCCTTAATTATTGGGGAGAGATGCTCGGGATTCGATTATTGCGATGCCGAACGATTTGGTTCTTTCGAGTTCTGTGGGATATTATCTATAGTAGTATTGTGGCTCGGGATAAAATAGATTAAAAGCGCGACAATAGTTTATTTTTGGAAATAAAAACATCCGCGGATTAATATGAATTGGTGATTTTTGTATTGCCGGGAATAGCTAACGAGAATTCCATGTGTATTTAGTGGCGCGGGTTAAAATTGGTAGCTACTTTTTTTCTATATATATGCTCACTTCTACTGCATGTAGAGCTGCGGTTGTCTTTTTACGATGAGCATTATAAAAAATTCTGAAAACTAGTATTACTCTGTCAATAATTCAATAGTTTTTGAAAGTACACAATGCAGAATCATTTTAAACTAATAAAAAATGTACTTCAATTTAATAAACCACTCTATCTACATAAAGGTTGATAAATATAATATGCTGGGAAAGGTGAAATTATTGATCATCATGGAATATAACTGCAAAAATTCTCTCTTTATTTTAACTTTTGCGACGTTTCGAGGGCTTACGAAATATACCCTCCTCTTCAGGCTAACCAAAACAAATAAATAAAAAGCACAATATTAAACTAATGATACACGTCGCACTTATGAGACACACACTCACAAACCTTCAGACTTATATTGTATTGCATAATCGGATCGCTATTTTTATTAAAGCTCTTCTTCAAGGTCAATCAAAACTTATAAAAACTGAAAAGACAATTAACGGGAAAAATTACTATACTATTTAAAAATTCATTTCTATAAATTAATTTATAATTAAATTAAATTAAAACAATGGGTGGGGCGCAGAAGTACAAAAGTGTGCACACTCCGGAGGGTAGCTGTGCAATGAAAACTACTTACAAATTAAAAGCTGGAGCGAGCCTTTCGAAATTTAGATGAAAACCATAAAGGAGGGGGAAAGATAAATTGTCGTTAAACTATAGATTTGAAACAAGAAAAGTAAGGCATCGCAAAAGGAAAACAGAGTCCAAATCCGACTCTGGATTACTAACATACTACGACGTTGTGAATGTTTTCTTTTCTCGTTTTAGGAAAATTAGTATCTAGACTATCAATATTAGACTTTTTATAACAGAGGCATGCAGTAGTTAGTTTTATCTTCTAAGATTGAAGATGATTAGGATAAAAACTTGTTTGTCTACTATTCTCCTTACACATGCGTCGATACTGTAAACAAATTGCCAGCACATTACTTATATCAATTAATGTAGTTCACCATTATTCAGAATCCGGTAACTGTTAACCGAGGAATGTACCGGTTGAAATAGTGATTTTTTTCCTCGAGTTTCTTATTAGCAACCAAATTTCAAGTGCTTACAATTTTTTCTCTATTCGAGGCACACATCCAATTCTGGTGTTTTTTAACGGTCGCTATAGCAAGTCTTTAATGGAGCAGCATATTCTACACATCGTAATCTATAAAATAACACCAGAATTGGATGTGTGCCTCGAATAGAGAAAAAATTGTAAGCGCTTGAAATTTGGTTGCTGATAAGAAGGAAAAAAAACTCGAGGAAAAAAATCACTATTTCAACCGGCACATTCATCGGTTAACAGTTACCGGATTCTGAATAATGGTGAACTACATTAATTGATATAAGTAATGTGATGGCAATTTGTTCACAGTATCGACGCATATGTAAGGAGAATAGTAGACAAACAAGTTTTGTAGCGGAAAAGATAAAATAAAGATGAATTTCGAAAATTGTACCATCTCTGTTTTCATAATCTTTTTTATTTTTACTGTATCCGACACATTTACCTGCATGAGATTTTTGTATTGTTAATATGGTTGTCCTTGTAAGAAAAATTATTAGCACAGTATTCGATCTAAAAGTTACAGTAAGTACAGGAAAAAAGAACTAATCATTGCATTGGCTTATTGCTTTTTGACGAGGTTTTGTAGTCATAGCAGTCGGGTATAGGTTGCAACCGATCAAAATCCCATAGTAAATTTCAAAATGTTGTATTAATTTTTAATGCGTAAGATAACACACCATCATCAAAATGAAAAGTTCTAGAGATATGCCTATATATATATATACATAATGCAATAGTATACCACGCTAATTAATTGACTTTACTTGCAAGTATAAAAGCCAAAAATCCGGCAAGTAAAGAAAAGCAGCAGCCAGAAGAAAAGCCGTAGAAGCTTCGGCAAGATAAATTCCGCAAAGGGATGAGAGAGGCGGTGAGAAAGTCTAGGGCCACGCAGGAGCTCGAGGCTCGCAGGCCGCATTAATCGTCGCTCCATTCCCAGCATCAAATTATTTCTCCATTGTCCGGGTGGAAACTGACCGCTCGCTCGCTCGCGCGCATCGTCAATCTCGAAGCTCTCTCGTCGCGCGGCGTCCTACCGAGAAACCTCCCCTGCAAGCAACCCGCGAGCCAAACACCATTCAAGCCTCGTTCAACCGCATGTGCACCCACATGCGCTCGCGGCAAAATCTCTATCGCCGCACACCCACCTAAACTCAACGAATTACTACTGGCTCTGAAAAAAAGTCGCTTTATATGCCAGGAGTGAGAGAGGTAACGAGGGGTTGGAATGGTCCATCGAGTCGGTCGGGTCTCGCGAGTATAATTGCCGCAGTCGCTTGGCCCGCGGGCATTAATTATTATACGCGGCGGTGGCGAGCGTTTGAATTCCGGGTTATATACGTTCCCTCCGCATCTGCGATGCAGAGAAAGAGAGAGAGACGTATAGCTGTAGCCGCGGTATAGGTTTGCCGGTGAAAAGCGTCTTAGTCGTGGCTGCAAAGCGAGGCTGAGGCGGGGATACAGGAGAGGACGGAGGCGCAACGATACGATGGGGCTATTACGGGTCTCGCCGGGACAATACTGCCATTGTCTCGCGCGCGCATCGGCTCTGGCGGACGAGGACGGCTTCTCTATAGGCGTATAATAGCGACCGATATACCCATAGGACAGCTATATATAGCTGTATGTATACGATGTGGAGACGCGAGCGCGCGCGAGTCCACTTGTGCATTCCCCGTCCCCGTCCTCGTAGACGCGAAGGCAACGAGTGAATGGGACGCACTTAAAGCCTCCAAGATGCGAAGGTTTATATGTGGTGCGGCGGCAGCGAGTTTCGTCGAGCGACGTCGAGAATCGAGCCACTCAGCGAGAGACTGGAGCCCTTGTCTCCGAGGCTGATGGAGAGAGTCGGAGATTCGTGTGGATTCTGCACATCGTGGACGGCTGCTGCGTGCGGGGGCTTTGAGACGCGGAAATCAAGCGCGGCCGACGAGGAGCTGGATTAATTTCGCGCCTTTGAGACGCGACGAGTGCTGCTTCTGCTTCTGCTGCTGCTGCTGCTGCTGCTGCCTTCTGTATCGCGGCGAGGATAATTGCGGCTCTTATTTTCGAGGGAGCGCTTTCCGGGCGTTGAGAATTCGGTGATCGAGTGCTCGAAAATTTTTGATCCGCTCATTACGAAACTTTATCATTATTTAATATTGCATTTATACCTATATATACTTAATATTTACACATCATTCTTTTTATTAACAATTTAATGTTATATAATTACTGTGGTAATATTCTGCATCGTAAACTAGTTTTTGGAAAAAAAAAATATGCAGAGGATACATTATACTCTAAGAATCCTGCACCAGTATAAACTAGCTCTTGATGCAGCGAAAACCAAATGTTTGGAATATTTATATATGGAAATATAAACTCATTAAGTAATTTATTATATTTAAATTATATATATACTACTAAAAAAACAGGTTGCTTTAATATTAAAAATATAATATTAAATAATAAGTAAAGGTTTCTCCCGAGATAGAATCAGACATACCTGCAGAATATTTGTTCTCGATCGGTGTCGATGAATCTTTTACACCATTTATAAAAGTTACTAAAATTAAAAGATCAAATTGTTAAATTAGTGCACAACTGATGGGAATGAGTAAATTATTTATCGTCCAATACGGTGGCAATATTTAGATCTTTTGGATCAACGATATCAAATTAAAGAACTTTACAATAGATTTTATAGAAACGAATTTTCAATAAAACACTTTACGCAAGTCTAACAAAGGTTATAGTTGAAAATTACATTGTGCCACTGTTTGCAGACTTATCCGGTCTCGCGTATACTATAGAAAAAATTTACCGACATTATTCCGCTCTAAAGTGAAAATACAGTACATTAAGGGTATCGCCAGTATATTTAATAGTTGATAATACTTTTCAAGAAAGCTGCACACAAAAAAAAGTTATTGCCGATTGCCTCGTATTTTCTCATAAGTTACTGTTATGCGCTCCAAAACTTTATAGTTGATTGTAAAAATTTCTAGCGTTCGTAAAATGTTACTATACCTAAGGCACCAAGGAATGCTGTTATATATAGTAAAAGAATTCACTGTGCGTTTGAAAAAATATCATCTTTTGTGCAATTCTTTAATATCTAACAATAACAATATATGAACAATATATGACAAAATAAGCAATCCTATTTATTTTTTACGTAATATAAAAATAATATAAAAAGCATCTTTAACTTTATTTTTGCGTGTTTCCAATTTTACTATCAATGTCAATACATTGATTTTTAAAATAAGCTGTAGGTAATTAAAATCATGCCTTAAAAATAAAAACTCATTCTACATATTTCATGTACAATTATAGTTACTACACTGACAATACATCCAGCAAAGAGATTTGATTTTATAAATAAGGAATAAGAAATGAAAAGACACAAAAAAAAAACTACCCAATAAAAACAGTTGTACTTGAATACAATTTATTACTAAGAATAACATCTGGTACAAGTAAAAAAATAATCGGAAACAATAAAATATTAAAAATTATACAATTTAGTGTGGTCGATTAATATCAACAGATTACCACACCTTATACAAAATAATCATTCACCCATATCACACAGTAACGTACCAAAAGAGAACAGAGAAATAGAGTCGGTGGAACGGAATTATTATTAACGATCATTAATAACTCATTAAGGTGTTTTCCTCTTTTTTCATTCGCGTTATTGAATCTGCACCACAAGCACACACGCACGAACGACTACACAAGCTGCAGATAATTAGTCACCGATTTGTCTCTGAATTCATTTTTTTTAAAAAGCTCTAAGCGTTCGATACTACTGGCTTTGCCTTGAGTTTCTATGATACCCGATAAAAATATACGTATTATAATGACACGATAGTTAAAATTTCGCAGTAAAATCTATTTACTTTTTTATATATTAAATAATTTAATCACGTGAGTTTAAATAAAGCAGCATTAAACTAAGCAATTAACATAACTGTATAATGCTTGTAATATTCGGTTAAACAATAAATTATTTATAATGTTCCTAACCATACTTTTCGATTCATTATAAATTAATATAGCACAGTTACATTGATAACCAATATTTTTTAGTTTGTAGAACACTGCTCAGAGTATTTAAGGTAGCTGTAATATCAAATAACATGAAAGTACCGAAATATTGTGCGTGAATTTGACATACATTGAGAAAACTAAAAATTACATTAAAATTTAATATTCGAATGGAGACTAAAAATATTATATTTTAGAATCTTGATTCTGACGAGAATGCAGAATTTTAACTTCTTAAAAGCTTATGTTTCTATGAAATTGTAATTTTTAATAACCTTACATTAGAACTACCTTAGTTACTTCAATAATTTATATATATATATGTTCAAAAATTTAAGTTATGGTACAATAAAAATAATATATCAATCCAAAATAAAACATAAACCTTAACACATCAATTATTTAAAACAAGAAATATTTAATTAACTTTAAAAAATATTTGATTTCGTTTCAAATAAATGATATGCTAGTGAATATTCAGTTAAAATTATTTTAAATCAATACATTGATTTAATATCAGAGTGTAAAAGCATTTGATATAAAGACCTCAATTTCACTGGTAAAATCAATTCTTTAAATTGTGTAAATTAATTATTACTATGACTGAAAATTCTAATTAATAATAATCTTATTTCTTAACTTTTGTGAAAGATGACTGGTATGATTATGAATAGTTTTTAAATATAAAAAAAAAAAGTCTTTATCAAAAATAAAGAAAAAAGCATCTCACTTTTGTCCACAGGTATCAAAATAAAGATTTTTTTCCAAGTAAACTTTTTTAGACATAGCGCAACTAAATTTTATGTTAAATTAATGATGTAATCATCCATTTGCTTATTATTGCCAAGATCCAACTTAATTTTTTTGTTTTTTGACGAATCACTAGCTGATCTTTTCAGTTTAGTGGGTGAAGTTTTTGGCATCGGAAATGTTTCCAGTTTTGAGTGGCCTCCAAATCCATCATATACTATAGAAGAATCTTTTGCTCGAGAATTCTGAAATAATAAATTTTTCATTTAATTACACCCTTAGACTAACTTCTATATATTTTTTATATATACAATTTCTATAAATATTTTATATTGTTTTATAACTTATTTTCTACCTTTAACACTGTATCTGATTTCTTAGACGAAATCATGGTTCGTTTTGGTCCAATCCATCCACTCCGTTGTAATGTTGGCTTATTTATCGATAATATGCTTTTCGACTTTGTTGGAAGATATGGTGAATTCTCTTCATTTTCCTTAGTTTTCTTAACATCAGGCTGCAAAGGAAATGTTTTTTTTTATTATAATGGTTTATCTTCAATTATTATTTAAAATTAATTAATTTAAAATCTGTTAAAAGTATAAGAGTCAAAGAAAAGAAAGCAAATTACCGAAACAAGATTAATAGAATCCTGTTTATCGTTTAAATTAAAGGATGTTTTCGAATTTTGTGGTGCTCGTTTGATTTTTTTAGGCATTATTGAATCAATATCCATTTCTTTTTCACGTTTACGCGATACTTCAGTTTCTACAAATGGTCCCAATGCTTCTTGCACAGGTTTGTCCAAATTTTTATTTTCTGATTCCAGTACTGTCAGACGCTTTTGCAAGCTATCTCTTTTGCTGTGACTAATCGCTAATTCTTCTTCTAATTGTTCTCTAAAAATTATTATTTAATGTACTTCACAAACCAAAAATCATAATAAGTAACAAATTTACACGTTGATTGTATACAAATTAAAATAAATTTGATCATTCTATATACATACATTCGTTTCATATAATCCTCAGAAAAAGTATTTCGATTACTTTTCATTGTTTGCAAATCATGCTGTAACATTTTAACAGTACTTCTGAGTTCTTTTCGCTTGTCCAGACAAGTACTTAATTCCCTAAAAGAAATATAAATGAATAATAAATTATAAAAATGATGAAATTAATATGCAGATCTTATATGATTATTGTTTTTACAAAACCTATTATGCAATGCTAATGTAACTAAAGTATCATAACAAAACTTTCAAAATTCATGTTTATGTAAAAATAAAATATTTACAATAATACTAAGAAATCAACTTTGGATTAATATATTAGATACTTTTTGATAATTACATATGCAACAGATTTTTTAACTACTGAATGTACTAAATAAATAAAGTAAATAATAACCTTTTTAAAATTCCAATATATGTACTAAGCGTGGTGACATCTTTAGTGCGACCCACCATTTGATCAACGTCTTCATTGGCAGAACATATTAACGTTTTTACACTGAAAGAAAATCAATAAAAATTTAATATCAAGCTTATTTTTAGAAATATATTAAGATTTTTGTAAGTATAATACATATAAGTAGATGTATTTTTACTCAAATACAAATAACTACTTACTTTTCATACAAATCTAACTTTCTCTGCAACGCTACATTTTGTTGCTTGACTTTATCATAATCTTGACATTGAGATTTGAAAAGCATACTTTGTTCTTTGAGTGCATGTATCGCAGCATTTTTTTCATTTATTTTACTCTCTGTTCTTTTCACTTCATCTCGAAGGCCACTATTTTGTTTCTTTAAAGTAATATTTTCAGTACGAATGTTATTAAATTCCGTTTCTTTTAGTTTAATTTGAAAAGACAAACTGTCGACTTTTTGTTGTAAAGTAAAAGAGTCTTCTTTTACAGCTTCTACATTTGAAAAGTTGAAGAATATTCTTGTAATCCTATCCCGTTTTACGGTTTGTCTACATTGAGGACAATTTTGTGCTCTGTAAAAGGGAAATATAAATGTATTGTATAAAGTACAAGTTTGTGATATGAATAAAAAAAAAGAAAACTTTATCAAAAACTTACTTATCTAGCCATGTTATAAGACACGGAAAGTGAAATACGTGTCCGCAAGGAGTTATAAAAATATCATTAGAAGGCTCCAATGAATCCTGGCATATAGCGCAGAGAACATTCATTTTGTTTGTTACGTACTTTCCGAACGGGATTAAAGGGCCAGCACAAAAATATCCTTCGTCAAGAAAATGAAAGCGTCGTCACCTACTACCTCGCCTACTTCATGTTCGCTTCTTTGTGTCCATTTTTATACGGAAAAAGAAAATCATGCTCGCATTATTTATTTCTACATTTTATCGAAAAAATAGAACATTTAGGAGTAGAACTGTAGAAATAACACAAACAAACGAACACTCAAGAGTCAAGCAACAAAACAACAGATCGGAAACTGCGGAGCGGAGTACAGCTGCAGATGCGGACAGAGGAGGGGCCAAGGGGATGCGGAAACTGTTTTTGTCATTTACGCGCTGGCGCCATCTACGAATTCCAGCGCGGGAAAACGAGTTTGATGAAATAACAACAATAAATTGCTATTATTCAAAAGTACACAGTTATAAAACACTAAGTATCTATATACTTAGTACTCATGAATTAAATACAATTTAATTATAAAAAAAAAAAATTAATACTATTACTGTAAACAAAGAATTATTATTTAATAAAAAATGTTGTTTTATAAAATGAAAAATATAATAATTAGTCAAGAAATAATTAATAATCTGAGGTAAGCTGTTTTTCATATTGCGTCATTAAATTAACTTCTTATGTAACAATATAAATTTGTATTTCAGTTTTATATATAATATTTATATATATTACAAAAATTTACACCAATTGCAATGTAACCCAATAGGTACGCATAAAACACACATTTTATATGGAAGTTAACGTCAAAATTATTGCACATTAGTGTTAAATACTTAACGTTCGAAATTTTATTCGGGACCATCTCCTCTCCAGCGGCATTTCAAAAATCTGGCACACGCTGATACACGTGGGACGATAGAATGCATATGTATTTGTATATCTATTTACAATATTTACACAAAAATTTAGGTACAACATATTATTCAAGAGACGGCACAACCCCAAAATGTACACTTAAAAAAAGCAACGCGTTAAATGTGTATACTGTTTTATACGACTTTGCGATACTAAAACTTTAAATAAAAAGTTTATATATCAATGACTGGTCATAACTAAAGAATTTTTAAATATTTGATGGTCTAAAATAGAAGTTTTGGTCAAAATAATGTTATTATTTAATCGACACGCACAGGATTAAACAATTTAATTAAAATTTTTTGTATAAGTAACATTTATGCCATATAGACATACGTATATGCAGATTAAAAAATTAATAATATTTTTAAATACAATTATCTACACTGTGAATTATTATAGTACATAATATACAATTACAATTGAATCCAAATTTCATAAAAAAATTGTAGAACATTATATTCATAAAAAAATCTTACCGCAAATATTCATTTCTTATAACTTTATAGATAACTTATAATTTAAACTGTATGCGCTTATTTTTAATAAAGCGTCAAAGTTAAAAAGCAAACAATAGCGTACACATGATGCACGTTGTCGTATATCATTTTGCACAATTATTGCTATTTGATTCCGTTGACTTTCAGTGGACTAAAAATAACCTGCTACCTATATAGTCTCGAAAATAAGAGTCACAGAAAACAAAAAATATAATAAAGAAGCTTGCAATACGATAATAATATTCTTTTTTACGTTTCTAACTTAAATTATTTTCAGGACATGAATCAAAACCGTATTACACATATAATTAAATTATGAAGTTTAATTTTAAAATCGTCGGTCTAACGTAATTCTGTCAGTTCATATTCGTATATTTTTTTTATAATTATTATTTATGTTTATAATCAATGATAGTCGAAGAAAGTACTTAAAGTATAAAAAAGATTTATTTGAAACAATAAAAATAAAGAGCAAGAAAAATATCAATTCTTTATTGGTTGGTAGCTTTCAATCTTTTGATCGGCAGTGGATTTATGGTTTCTCGTTCACTCACACGCACTCTTATTTCCGATACATTACTTAGATAATATTAGCCATATAAGATATAACAAAGCTTTAATAAATAATTTTGTTATTCATAATTTTACCAAAGATTTATATTATTTTCATACAAATAATTATGTAATGAAAATTTGTTCCAATTATTTTTTAAGCCTGTGTTTAAGAATCTTCTACTTAACAGATGTTATCCTTACTGAAAAATCTCACCTGAGATCTCATGTCAAAATCTCATGTAATAATTTTTTTGCTATTTTTGCGCGTTTTAAAATAATCTTAGTCGTTTAATGACTATTTTTAAAAAATTCGACTTAAAATTTTTTGAAAAATTTAGCATTAGAAAAATTTTTATTTCTTTTTTAAAAAATTTTCTAATTTCGTATTTTTCAAAAATAGTCATAAAAAGCAAAAAAATCATTGCATGAGATTTTTCAGTAGGGATGTTCAATATTTTGTATCTTGTCAATGTTTTCAATAGGAAAATTGAAAGAAAATGGACATTAGACATAGATCATTCAATGGTTTATAACTAATAGTTTTTGTTTTCAATCTATAAAAACATTCACGATCTTAATAAAATCATCTTGCGTTGCTCATCAATCCTTCTTAAATTTAATCAATACTGTCATTTTACAAATTGAATCTCTCAACAATTTTGAAATATTCTAAACTAATACTATTTATCATTTTACTTATCACTATATACACAAATATTTCCACTGTACAATTTAACGACTTGGATTGACAATAAACATTTTTCGTTCAACGAAACTGTAGCCAACGACGTTTTTTTCAAATTTAATATACATACGTATGCTAGGAAACATGTACATCAAATTTGGGTACAAATTTAAAGAATATTTCTGTAAGTACATTATATAAATAGAACATCAACGTTTGTCTTAAAAAAATTCGACTGTTTTTGTAAAATCGCTGCTCTTCTGGAAATCCGCCAAGGCGTCAGCGAAGCGCGGATCAGTCGAAAACCCTGCCTCGCTCGCAGCACCTAAGTATATTCATCGAAAAAACCTCTCGTTCGAATCGAAATCACTCGATCAAACCACCGTTTCCCCTTAACTCTCAACCGCTCCATTACTTTACCAACCGTCCTCGAGAAAATAGCGCGATTGGCTCGCGCGAGCGCCGCGACGAAAAAAAAACACCGGCAGTCATCGGGCAACGCAGCAACGCACCAAGGACGCGCATCAGGACCTCTCGACGGTAATGTCTCTGAGCTCGTGCGCCTCCTCCTCGTCCTCGTCGGCCCCGGTGAAGAAGGTGGCTCTCACGCGCTCGCGGGACCCGCCGCCCGAGGCCCCGAACTCCACGGCCAGGGTCAGCTCGGGCGAGCTCTTGGATACCGCGAGGCTCTCCTCCATCGACTCGCTCCTGAGGATGCGCGCCGAGCCGACCGAACTCGGGGTCCCGGCTCGCTGCTGCTGCTGCTGCTGCTGCTGCTGGCCGGCCGCCCTCTGACGCTTCGCCAGGAACTTGGGGAAGCTGTGGAAGCGCGCGGGCCTCGACCTCGTCCGCTTCTTGGCCCTCGCGGAGGTTCGCGTCTGCTGGTGGCGGGGCTGGCGCGCCGGGCAGGACTCGTTGGAGCAGGAGGAGCTCGCGTGGTCGCAGTGGCTGCAGTGAAGCTCCGGCGGCTCCTGCGTCTCCTCGATGCTGGCCTCGCGGCAGAGGAAGCCCCGATTCACCATCCCGCTCCGGGCGTCGAATATCGCTCTGTAAGACACGACGATGAGTTGGATCGATCGTGCTCAATGCGAGTGCAGGGAATAAATCGAGGGAAGCGGACTTACTGCGATCGCTTCCTGGCAGCCGTCTCGGGAACACCCTCCTCGTCCTCTTCCTCCTCCTCGTTGTCCTCGTCGTCCTCGTCGTCGTCGTCGTCGTCGTCGTCGTCGAGCTCGTCGTCCACGGACGACTGCCTGACGTCGATGCTGGGAATGTTGAAGGACCTCGTCTGCTGGATCTTCTTCTTCTTCTCCTCGGAGAGCTGGCTCCAGTCCGAGCCGACCACCGTCTCCGACTTGAGGTTCGTAGCGCTCGGCCAAGGCTGTATGCTGACCTTGGAGGTTTTGGCCAGCGCGAAGAATGGCTTGCGACTCGGCAGGTGGTCCGTGAGCTTGCTCTTGCTGGAGAAGATCTTGACCGCCTCGGCTAAGGCGCTGGATGGCCGCCCGTTAGTTTTTCCCGGCTGCTCGGTTGTTTGGACCTGGTGCTGTTGCTGCTGCTGTTGCTGCTGCTGCTGCTGCTGTTGCTGCTGCAGGTGATGATGATGATCAAGGTCCTCGGCTTCTCCGAGGTTTAGCGTAACGATCGTTTCGCCAGTGCCACGAGATACCTGACGAGAAGGTTGAGGGGAGGAGCCACCCTGGCTGAAACAAACGGACCTACGTTAAGGGACCGTATTTCCACTCGGTTTATTTGCTGTGCCTCTGTTTACTGATTCGTGTCTACGTTGCATTTGACTAGTCAAATTTAAAAATAGAATCATTGATCCTTGGTCAATAGGGTCATTTTTAACTACTTGCTAATTATATGTAGTTATTTCAATTTGTTATGTTAACGAGTGAGCTGTATCAAGACAATGGTTTTTCTTATTGATTTTTGACAAAATTTTTGACCCTTTATATTTTTTAATTTTATATTTAATGCCAATGCTAGTTTAATTAGTAATTAAAAAAAAAGTAATGGAATAGATTTTAATTCTTTAATTATTTTATTTTTATTTTTTTAGTTTTCTTAGTTTTTTTTTAGTTTTTTATTTCGCAATTAAGCAAGCATGACCCTTAGTATACAAAAGAAATATATAAATCAAATTTCATCAAAACACAAAATATTAAATATCACTAACTTAATCTAAGTAAATAAAGTCATTAAATTAAAAAATTAAAATTTTTGTTTTTATAAAAATATACTTCTATTCTAAAATTTTTATAATTTATATTTTAAATACTTTATTAAGAAAAATAAATGCAACTTCAATTATTGGCTCGGTGTTTCACTCGTGTTTTTTAATGAAAACTATAAGAACACTTTTATTTAAAAGTAATCGAAGCAAAACGAAATTATGTTTGTCTCATGTTCCAATTGTAACAATGGGTGTAATGAGAAGACAATAAAATCTTCAGTTTTCACTTGAACATTAAACTTTTATTAAGTACAAACAATACAAACATCCAAAGATACAAAAATTAATGTTAATTCGAAGCATGCATTTCACATTGCAATATCCATCATGCTATTTACAATTGCTTAAGTTTTAGTAAATTTATGTATGTGCATGCAGCTGTTACGGAAACTAATAAGCAAAATCATGTATTCTAATTTACGATTAAATGGCATTATTAGCAGTATTGTTAAAATAATAACTGTTATCTGATGAATAAAATGTGTCGTATATAAAATCCTACCGTCTGTTGCTTACGGGTGGACTGTCATTGTGTACAGCCAGACTTGCGGTGGAAGTTCGAGGAGTTGCATTAGCCGTTGCAGTCTCCTCTTCTTCGATAATATTAGGTAAAAACATTGTCTGTTTTGCTTCAGGTACACTGTTAAGTAAAAATGTTCATTCTAATTAATGATATGTCTAGTAAAATAATCTACTCTATCTACTATACGTATTAATCTAACTACTTCACGAATTTATAGTTACTATTGCGACTAGCTTGTGTACAAAAATTTTACAAGCGCCTATAATAAAGTCGAATCAAGACATAAATAAGCCAATAGATTTTTAAATTAAACGTAAAGCATCCTTTTCATAGAAAGAATACGTGTATCAATTTTCGACTCGATGAGCGTTTGTAAAAGTCTGTAAATGAGAGATGCGGACTCTCCAAGATTCAATATAGTTAAATATAAGTAGTGAAGTTTTTGATAAGAAATGGAAGAAAATACAACGTGACAAAGAGATGTAAACTCACGTCATATTCGCAACGCTACCACGATATGTCTTGCGCTTGTAGGCGGCAGCAGCTTCGGTGTAGGGTAAAATTATATTTTCGGAATCATAATAGATGTCCTTAACGAGGGGCGGGCAGCGATTCATCAATGTGTCGACGCCGAGATACGAGACCTTTCGTAAAAGTTAAATATACGTGTTTACGTGCACACTCATGATCGTCTGTGTTTTCTTTTCTCTCTCTCTCTCTCTCTCTCTCTCTCAGACACACACAATCACACACTCTCTCTTATCTGTTTTCTGCACTCGCGCGCAAACTCTTTAACACTGCAGCGATTATTTACATTCTTATTTTCTTTACTTTGCAGGCTTACATTGAAAAGCGTGCATCATATATATATATAAATATAGGAGACGACGTACCTTGGTGTGACGATCGATTAGCCAGTTGAGCTCGAAATCCTCGTCGTCATCGCCGAATGGATTTATGAGCTGCTCCGCGACCTTTGAGTTCAACGAAAGCATGAATGAGACAAAATGCGCTTTACAAATGTGTGTAAGTATAACGATACGTATATAATGTGCAGAGGTCGAAATGAAAGCGCGCGTGTATATTTATTTCGGTATCATACCGACCTTGAGTAAGCCCATGAAGAAGAAGAACTGGAGAACCGTGAAGACTGGAAAGTATATGTCGGCTTGCATTTGGAAGGGTTTGATGGCCCCCTCGATGTATTGGCGACCCACGAGGGCAACGGCGAAGAAGCTGTAAGTCGCCAGAGTCACGACTTGCGTGTACACCAGTGGTATCGATACCCAATCGTAACTCCAGAGCATACCGCACTTGGATCGGAAATCGTTGAACTCCTGCGAAATCAGAAAATACATCGATCGATTGATAATTTTGTCCTACTGCACATCGTGCAGTAATGAAGACTGAATATATTAAACATAGTAATAATTTGAGATTAATTTGAAATTATTGCGCACGAAGTGCAGTGCACAGAAAAAAGTACAAGGAGCACAATAAGGAACAGATATAAGTGCACTTTACCTCCATTATGATTTTCAAACCCTGAGCGTCAGTTAATCGATGGTTCGTCCTCGCTTCCTTCAGCAAATTGATGAACCACGTGCAGGGAATCCAGTAAGTATTAAACTCGAGACTTGGCACAGATATAAAAAGTTCCAGCTCCAGCGAAGTCATAAAACCTATAATCGCAAATCCAGAATGAGCTTATAATAACGATCGAGTTTTTGGGAGTTGCGTTGCAGGGGCTAAAGAAAAAAAAAATGCGGGATAATGTTTTCTTACCAGAGTCGACGACGTGATCTAGGGTGGGAAATCGCCTCTTGACGGCCGAGCTGATGGATCGTAAAACAAGAATGAGTGACAGGTTGAGGTAGCGCATCAAGGCTCGTCGTACCAAGCGTCCGTACTCGTCGTTTCCGATGACGTAAAGTGCCACCGAGTGCATGACTCTTCGGGTTTCAGAAATTTCAGAAATTTCAGCGATTAAGATATCTAGCGCTACAGAAATTCACTCTAGTCTAGTCGTATTCACTTATATCCAGAAAATTTTACTCTTCGCTATTTCAACGACTCGTTTAGCTTATACGATCGAACTATAGGTAATCGTACTTGAAATATTTGAATAGTTTGTTCGTTTGAACTCTTGGTCGAAAGTGAAATTTTCTTAGATATATAGAAAAAACAGTTGAGCGAATAATAGAGAGGAGGAGAATGAATATTGTCTCACTTGTCGGGCCAGGGTATGGCTGTGTACTGCTGCCACCACCTGTTCGCCACGTAGGCGACGTAGAAGCCGAGGACGAAACTGAGCGGTATGAGATTGATGAAGGTGTCGCAGTAGACGACGATGTGCTCGAAGGCGCGCTTCTGCTCGACGGTTAGGACGTGCCGGTAGAGGGCGGATATGGTGCCGAAGAGGGCGAGGAACATCAGGAGCTCCCTGTAGATGAGCTTGTAGAGGGAGCCCCGCCACATGAAGAGGAGACGGGTGAAGCCGCCGCTCGTGGAGCTCGCGACCTCGTATTGGTAGGATACCGTCATCCTGCCGAGTCGGTTGTACTAGAGCGGAGACCAGAGCCACCTCGGGGATGAGCTCGAGCTGCAGCGAGCCGCGACCACGGACACGACTCCCAACTGCCCGATCCTCGTTCCCAGACCTTCGCGGCTCGAGATCCGCATCGTACCAACCGAGCTTCCTGCTGAAAACAAACCAACACCAACCATTATTCCCTTGTTTGTCTATAGCTCTATACAAGATTTCCGATCCAAAATCGAGAAATTTTTAACTGTAATTTTCGACTATCTGTGTTATTTAATGAGCAATGCAGAAAAACTAGGTACATCCTTGCTGGAATAAAATATTTTATACATTTCTTAGAAATTTATTGAATGTGTCGTGAAAAATTCATTAAAACATGGGAAAACATAAACATCGGAGGTATATCTGTAACCGAGACTCATTCCACGCAACGCACTAAAATAAAGTCAATAAATCTCCGAGTATAAGACTCGAAAGAATCAGTAATCAAAAAGTTTCCAGTTTACGAAAAATGTTATATTTTAAGCATTCGTTGAAATTCGCACCGCGCACATATGAAGAAATGTTCTTGTTTGCGCAATAAACTAATTCCCGGATATATAGACAATTAAGAGTTTTTGTATATTCCCGTGTAATTGAAAAGGATGCCAGTAATTATATAGGTGGAGGCACGCAATCCCATAACTTGCAGTGTTTCGTAGATGATTTCAGGCTGGAATTATTATCAGAGACTCGCGGGAGTCTTATCGCGCGTTATATCGGACAATTTTGGGCGCGCGCGTGCACACGTACACGACTGCACACACTCCACTGCAGGAGCGAGAACTATACCGGCAAAAATAGCCCTCCCGGACTAAAGGCGGGGTATCGGGTATAGCTCCAACTTTGTAACTGCACACGTCTAAGGACCTATCCTAGACCTACATAGATAAACATCGGGTGCGCGGATTCATTGTCGTCGTTAATCTCCGCGGACGATTGGACGGCCTATTCCCCTACACCTATATAGACTCGGACGCACCCGACGAATTCGCGTATAAGCATTGTTTCTTTCTTTCGCTCTGGCCTTAATGCGATATGAATTACTTTTCTTCTTTCCCACGATATAGATTCGTGCCCGACTCCTTCCAAAAGTAGAACTATCCTACGTCGCGGTGCGCACTAATACAGCGCACGCAACACTTAGGATCGGCAATCGATTTTTCTCGCGATCGAACGGTCTAATGATCTTTGGCGTTGGTCTCACCTTTAATGATAAGCCGGTGACTGGGAGGGAGGGGAGCACTAAATAAAGCAATAGCTGACTAATCGCTCGGGCGCTCCAATTATTCGGCCAGGAAATTCCTCGCAGCGGCGTCGAGAAGTGCGAGGAGTAGCGCGCGCGCGGCAGCAGCGGAGGAAAAAAGAAAGATGCAATCATATGCGTGCGAGAGCGCGACACCACGAGCAGTCACTTCTAAACGGGCGCCGGTAGCGCGAGCTTTCGATGATAAATATAGCCGCGCGGTGCGATTTACAAGACTCGTGACGCGCGCCTGTGTTTGTCTCCAAAGGCAAATGATCTCTTCGCGAGCTGAGCGGCTGCCGCAGCCACGGCCGTTATACGCGCTATGCATCGCTCGACCGCCGGATAAAAGTAAACTGTCTCGCACTCGCACTCGGGGAGGGGTTTATTAGCGGCCATCATTACTGTTGGATCAGTTTTCTCTCTCTTTTTGTCGATTTTTTTTTTTTTTCTATATAAACGCGAGATTCGTGTCAAGGTATCCGTCATCCTGTGGATTCGGATAATTAGGCGCGCACCATCAGCCGACAGCTGCGGCAACGCGCGCGCGGCAATTATTCAGTGTGCAGAGTTGTACCGCGCGAATGTGGGTTTTTAGTTCAGATTCTTGATTTGTAGGTACCGAGGGTATACGCGAACGCGACGCCGCTCTTTTCTCATACCTAGCGGCTATTTCTTTGACGAACTTCACTTTGCGCGCCGAGATTCATTTTTCATTCGCTTTGTCGGTGGCTTGCTCCGTACCGACTATGCGATGACAATCGTACCGATTTATTTCCACTCCATAGCTGAACTATGGTTTTTTTTTCTTTTCATTATGCTAATGACGCTCCAGATTTCGTTGTGCTTCAAACGCGATTTCAATAATACTGGGCTTTGCATTCGCATGAATTATCTCAGCATACATAGACTTCGCAAGACAGACATTCGGATCCCAAAGGAAACACTCGCAATCTCTCGGAGTCGCGGTTATCTGTTATGGCACCAACTCATAAAAAACACACGTGATAATATTGAAACTAATTTATATTCACAACTTTATCTACCTACATTTCCATGTCGTATAGGGTAACAGCGTAGGGAAAAAATTTGCTTTCAAAGTGAACTTTCCTTAAATCACTTCCCTTTTCGAAAGATAATAAAAGGGCAGCGGTCAAGGGTCTGCATTTAAGGTCTGCAAAATTACCTTACTTATTGTAACGTCGATTGGCGTTCGGTTTTTCACGTCTTCGAGACACACTACCGAGCTTAATATCATCGCGTGGCTTTGTTCACTTCAACTCGCTCTCCTATCTCTCTTTCTTCTAGATTACGCAGAGCTTATAAACTAGGGAGCGCCGAGAGTATATATATGTGTACACATGCTCTATACGATCCAGGTTGTCCGTCTCTCTTTTGCCTTCTGGTTCTTTAGCCTTTGTTCGGTGGACTCGCGGCCCTTGCCGTGCCGCACATCGACATCGAGAAATCCGGAAAATTTGCTAGCGTGCCTCAGCCGTAAGAGGCGAGCGGAATTTAGTCTCTCTGAGCATCCTCGACGCGGCCGAGGTTTAATAGATTGCTCCGCTTCCGTTGTGCTTGCATTGTGCTTCACGAGTATACAGGAATGAATAGTGTATTTCCGCGTTATTCGCCACCTTTTTACGTGATTATTACTCCTGCAATCGATATGTGGCCTAATGGATTTTAATCAAGGCTCGTAATTATAATAAAATCATATGTAGGTGAATTAGTAATAAACAAAATAATCAGCGATGCCCATGTCAACATCAAAGAGTTTAAATCTCTGCTGTGAGATGTATGATATTTCATATTTTAAAGTGCCTATACCATATCTTAAAAAAACTTAGAGATTACAAAAATCTAAATATACTAATAATGCTTAAAAGTTTCTTTTATCGTTGCATTTTTTAATCAAACTCAATGGTTTTTATATTAGTGATAATATTCATAACGGCCTTCCTTGACCTCGTCTTAGATCAGAAGAGACTTTTGCACCCCATATACCATTGCGCTTTTTTTAAATTTGATCTCGTACAATTCCTAATTTATTGGATTGCAGTTAAAATGGTATGTAAGCATTGTTTTAGGTTGAAGTTAAAAATTTTCATGCGTCAGATGTTCTAAGAAAGGCAGTTAAACCTGGGCCTACGTTAAACTTTCCGACAGACAGTTTCGCATAGGCCTCTAGAGCAAAGGCATTAACGATGCGCGCGAAATAACGAAATCATTGTCGAGCCTGTCGCGCATTTCAAAGATCTCGTAATTCTAAATTAATTTAATGAACCACTTGGCTTTGTTTCATGTCGCAAAAGCACGAATTTAAAGTTTTATCGTGTATTTTCGGGATCACTGATTACAAATACCTATGAGCCACAAATTCTAGAATTGATACAGCGAATGTAAAATCCACTGACCCTATTTCACAAAAATAGCTTTGTTTTTTTCGAAAGTTTTCAGCTGCTAGGCATAATTCATGGCTTGCGTCACTTTATCGACTGAAATCATCAAAGCTCGTATAGATTTGTATCAATCGAAGACTTACCTAAGTACTAAAAGACACGTTAATTTTTTTTCAACTTGACAAAATATCTTTTGTGTCATTTAATCCACCAGTTATAAAGCTTCAAAATTGAATTTTATTCTAAATAATAATATACTATTATACATGTACCTTATGTTATCAATAATTATTGAACAGCTGCGAGTTTTTGCAACTTATCTGTATTGACTCAAATACTACTCAAAAATGTTGAAATATTTCAAACGATACTTTCATGGTACTGTTGTGATGGTACACGAAGCACTGCTGACGTTTCATGAAAACCTTGTCTTCAATTCTTTCGTTAGGAAAAGAATCAAGAAGAAAGACAGCATTCTATTGTCGAGAGCACGTCGAGATTTTGCAAATAAAGCTGTTTATATTCTTTTTTTCTCTTTATGAATTACTATGACTGTAGAATCATAAAATCACAGAGAATGTAGCTGTAATTTATGGTTTTTGTTTCGCCAGAATATGTTAAGATTATTTACGAGACAAAATTATTTTTGGTTGGCGTAACTTACCAGGATTGAATTTAAGAATGCTAATTTTAAATAACTGTAATAAGTAATATTGAAAATGGAGTTCTATTCTTACTGTTAATTTGAAAAGCCAGTGGTTGTGCAAATTCTTTTTTTTTTTGTATTCAAAAGTGAAATGTTACGAATCAAGTTTATGTGTTTTCTGAATATATTCGAATTTGTTTATGTTCCAAGTAGAAGTAAAAATAAATTCACCGGCCGATTTTGTTTACTACTGCAGATTGAGGCAAAGAACGAATAGTACCGTGAACGGTATTATAATATTTATCGATGCAATTATAAGAATACGTACAAACAAACTCTAGTGGAATCGCATCAATCACATTTTATTTTGGAACTGTTATTAACTCCCAGAACATTCGCGGTCGAGTATTGCACGTAAATATAGCATCGTTCATTGCGTATTGCGATTTCGTGGGGGTTTCACACTTCATTTTACTGACATTGAGTTCTTTCAAAAGTAACGCATCGATCAAAATAATAAATCACGAGTTTAGTGATAATAAATTTTATTTTTATTTAACAATTTGATTTATACTCGATGATGTTCTTATATCCATACCTTTATATTAAGGAATTAAACGCTTTTTAAAACTGCATAAAAACTGCATAAAAACTGTTTTCAAAATGTTATAGCGGCAATAAAAATACAATTTTATTACAAACATTTAGCTACTCGAAAAATCATGCACTAAATAAATATAAATCAATATAGACAAAAAACAGAAAAAATGGCGGAACATCCTTTAAGAATATGCCATGGCTCGTGGAGATCAATACCTTACATTACAATTTAAAAAAAAAAGCACATAATCGTGTGCTTTTAAATACTCTTTCTTACTAGTCAAATGAATGTATCGTTCCTCTTGCAAAACTTATATGTAGGATGCAGCAGTCGATCGTCAAAGAACCATGTAGAATGCAATTTGTTTTTATAAGAAACTTTTATAGCTGCATTCTACATATACTTTTTTCTTACATTCAGTAATCATTTTATTACCGAAAAAACATGTAAGTTTTTTTTAATCTTTGATCTCGTTCGTACAATAATTTTATTTACAATTGCAATGTTCACAATGCCGTTTGAACAGCGAAAGTACGAAGGTGTCATAGATTGTCGGTCTTTATATCGAACAACACAGACTTCTAAATTTAACTGCACTACCTGAGATTGTACATTTCCACGTTGTAGCCCTAATACACGAGTTAGTAAATTGGATAAGCCAAAAGTTTGGAACAGCCTGAAACTTGCGTTGATCCATTAAACTTATTTATCAGCGTATTTCTCATGAATTTTGTAAAAGTAACTTGGGTTGGAGTTCATTGCTTCAAATATGCTTATTTTGCAAAAATCGATTACAAATTTTATTTGAAATTCTTTTGGAAATTTTTAAATAACAGATAATACGCGCTAATAAAGTTAAAAAATTATGATCCATTGTAACACGCATTTTATTATTTAAATTATGATTTGCATGATTAAGTAATAATTAGATAAATATTAGATCGTGTACGAATTTAATCGGTCCTTAAAAAGTAAATATCATCATCGGCTGCATTAACAAGCGTTTAAGAAAAATGAATCAAATAAAAATAAATTTTTAGTTTTTTACTAAAAATAGGATTTTTATACACTGGATTGTGATTAATTGTTCTTAAAATATTTTTTTTTAAATAAAATAGTCAGACCAAACAGTCTCTTTTATTTTTCTTATCCTTTTTTTTTTAACAAAGAAAGCGCAATTTCAGGTCCGTTTTAGAAATGATATTACTTTATTAATGGAGAGAAAGATGATATTCGTATGGTTTAGGCATCGAAAAGATATAAATATTATATTCAGGAGCATCATAAGCCAATGCGTGAATTTACTAATCTGAAAATAGTCTTGCTTGTAAATCTATAAACGATGAATACTTGGACGTACGCAATAAATCATTAACTTGAAACTGAAACTCATCGATATATTACACATATATAACCAATGGCTTTTCGACAATAATTCTTACCTTCTCGAACCGTAAAATCGCTTAAGTATAATAATAAAACACAGCTACTCAACTGCAAGTATGGTCGATAAAAACACGCGAATATATAATCCACCAAATGTATTGCGGCATAAATAAGAGCCGTAAAAAGCCCTTGCGCACCGCGCATAACAGCCGCGCGTCCATATAAGCATATCGCAGGCGGTGTCGCGACGCGTCATCCGCGCGCACCACGAGGTCTTTGACAGCCGCGGACCGCGAGGCCGCGCACAACTCACGCGATAAAAGATGCTGCTGCTGCTGTTGCTGCTGCTGCTGTCGAGGGCCGCGTGTGTTTTTATTTTGGTGGAAGGCCGGCCGCGAGAAGAGGTTCGCTTCCTGACTCCTTCCCTCTCTCTCTCTCTCTCTATTGTACGGCCCGCGGGTTAAATATATATTTTACGTGCCCGAACGCGCGCGGGGGACAATTTTCTAGGCCTTCGAAGCCGCTCTTGGCGAGAGCTATCGCTATTGGATGAGTGTGTGTGTGAGAGAGAGAGCGTGTATGCAAGTGGTCGGGTTGCAACGAAGAAGGTGGATACGTCATGTGGTGTAGGGATGCAATAAGATTATAAGAATGTAGATAGCGAGAAAGAATCATCATTTCTATTTATCTGAATGAGTGCAGTAATACGAACACTTGATTATGCATATGGATTTAATAACGATGACTCGTAATTTGTTTTAAAACTTAATTGTTTTGTTAAATAGATATATCTTTAGGAAATTAGGTGCGTAAACATTAAAAATACTTCGGAATCTATTGAATACATTGAATAAATATTTCTACAAAGAATCGCAATGAAACAGCATGATTGAAGGGAGAGAATGAAGTGATTTTAGCAATATTTTCTGGCATCTTATTTTCATGTGTCCAATATAAAACTATGAACTAATGCCGAGACTAATGCAGTTACCCGCGCGAACTGAGAACTGGTTGATTTTTGCAGGATAACAAATTGGATAAGGTGATACAAAATTAAAAAAATAATTTATAAAGTAAACCTTATATAATTCAGAAAAATAATCTGTTTATTTTAATATTATATAATATATAATACTGATCTTTATTTCACTATTTTCAAGTAATTTGTTTAACTGATAAGAATCAGAAATGAAAACCATATATAGTTTATATAGATTGTCATTTTTTTCTGAAACAGTCAACTTTCAAAATACCAATACATCACAATTACCAATTTATACCATTCAATGAGTATATAACCGACAAGTCGCATTGACCCTTGCTATCGCACAGGAAACTGGTGCAACATTAGTTAGTCGCGAAATCAGAGCTGGAAAATCTTTTTCCACTTTCCATGCCGTCGTTGCCACTTCCATCAAGCCGTTTAATTTACTTTGCTCAAACTTTGCGGATCGAGCCGCGCAAGGTGTGGAGCCGAGGTAAAAAAAAAAACGTCGGGAAATAATAGGAGGGGGAGCGGACTCGAGTCTAGACCGTCACGGATAAAGTTATGGGCGCGATCTATACGCGTATTAAACGCCCTAGCCCCTGGTGCAATCTGCACACGCGAATTCGCATGCCGTGAAATTAGCGCACCGCTTTGTTTCTATACATCCTATACATGATATGGCTGGAACGCTGCACGTAAGGGTCGTGATTTTCTTTTTTCGGCTGCCTTCGTGGCGCACTCCAAGATGATGAAAAATGCGATGAAAATCAAGCGGAATTAACGTTGAAATTGACAGTGCCAACATTGACCGCGTAATCTTTGGGACGGGTGTATGCGTATAAAAAAGGTGCATTCGACGATTCGGAATAATTAAGTGGAAGGAAATTTCGCGAGCGGTCAGTGCAGGGGACCTTGGGGGTAAATTTTCTGTTAGGCTCGTTATTAATTTGCACGTTCAAATTGCAGGCAGCGCTATTGGCAATGGCATTGCATTCTTAAATTAGAAGCTTCGAGCTCTTGCGTTAACTCGCGGCTCGACACGATATTTTCATCGATATTCGACAAAAACACTTTTACAAATTTTACCCTGTGCTCTTTTATTTTTAATTTCCCGTCGTTGTATGTTTGCATTTAATCCCGTTACTTTCACCTCTGCGATATACGATTTTCCACGAGTGCACAATCGGTCAAAGACTGAATTTCGAAGTTTGAACGGAGCTCGAAACAAGTGTGCACAAAGGAACGAAATCAGACTACATCTGCACTCGGGTGAAGATCGCGTGTAGTCATAAAGTCGTTGTAAAAAAGAAGAGCGATAAAAAAAAAGTATGATCGAAAGCGAAATTTAATCTATACCTTTGTACTTGTACTCTAACGATGCACACGGCAAATAAGACAATATAGGTATATTTAGTTATATCGTATTATATATACCGCAGGAGTTTTTATGACGAGCGATAAAGTGCCACGGATTTTCATATAAACATCGTGATCGAAGTGCAGACGTCGGATGTGCATTTGGCTCGGCTTAACTGCAGCAAACATTTGTTCCCCCGTGCCGCGATCTCGATATCCCTCGCACTCGCGGATTGCCCCCGTAAACAAATAGCGCGTCATCGTCGCTCGCTTAAAATCCTCTTTGCTTTACTTGCACCGCGGAGTGCAGCCGCCACTCGTGCAATCCCGTGCGTAAAAGTTTTCGCATCGATTCTCACGCTCACGCCTACATATATGCGGTGTATCCACGGCCGACCACCAACCCATTTTTGCACCGATATTATGTCGGAACATGTACGTGTATTGAGAAATCTGGTATCCAGATCTCGGCTCTCGAGGGCTTTCTCACAAGAGAGCTTTCGGACATGCACGTACTTTGCGGTGGAACACGGTGTACTATTATACCGACAGTTATTATTTTCATTTTACCCGGGCTTTCAATGTACTACTGCACCTGTTCTACTTTCTCTTTCAACTCTATTGAATATTTGTTCGAAATATTTAAATTGCAAATTTTGTACAGTTCAGTTTGAAAGTTAATTAAGTCGAAGGGGTCGATTGGATTTGAAAACGATTTGAATTCGACTTACCGTAAGGGAAGAGGCCGTCTGGATCGAGTCTATAAGAGAAGGCCAGAGATTCGATTTTCAGACGCATGATCCTTAACTGCTGGCTGCTCGCTCGCTCGTGCTCATCTGCGCCAATTCAAATTCGAACGGCGAGACGGTGCTGCTCGAGGTGCTGCTGCTGCTGCTGGGCATCGCTACGACATCGATCAACTGCTCGATTTACGTTCGGAGCTCGTGTGCAGCTAATCGCAATAGTACTGCACTCGTTGCTTTGACATTATATATTAGAGCTCGAGGGTTTTCACTTTTAAAAAAACTATGCATAGCGCAATCCCGCACACCGAGACGCTAAACTCGAGCATCGGCATCGCATCGGCATCACTACAGTTTCACTATACATCCAAGGATGACATCGGCACGCGCGAACTTGGCGCGGTACAGGTATAGGTATAGCGAGGCGAGCGCGCGCAAAAGAAGAGGGAGAGTGGCGGATCGAAGTGAGAGGTCTGCACGCGCTGGCCGCTCGTTCGCCAACTACTAAGCTGCAGCTCGTCGCGCGCTCGGACTGCCGGAGGCCCGAAAGCTCGCGCGCCCCCTCGCATCTATAATACCTCTTATATACATATATATATATATCGGCGTTCGCTCGGAGACAGCGAAATTACATACCTATACTTGACCGCGCGCGCTCTGCCTTATCTGTATACCTTTATTATCGCACCTGTGCCACCTGGTCTCCTCCTTCCTCTTTCTGGATATATTCGCCGAGGTTCCAGTTCACCCGGGTCCTATAGAGACTTTCATTGAGGTCGCCTTTATTGCGGTTTATACTCTATTTTAATTTGGATTACCTGTTTAATCATTTTATATAGTGCTTGTGATACATATAAACGTCTAATTGTATAATGTTTAATTTATTGACTTTGTATAGGATTTCTTAGCTGTCACTTTTTCAAGACGGCCAGCGAACCAATTCAACTCCAGTCTGCTTGTATATCACGAGAAAAGCGGAGCTTACAAATATATTTGAAATAAAGTTAGGAACGAGGAAGTATTTTTAAAGCATATTTTCAGGATTATTCAATTTGCTTACGCGTCCCGCAAATATAAAAGTCATCGAGGAACTCGCAAACGTCGGATCTTCACAATTACGCAAAGCGAGTCCACGCTGATGTGGTTTCGTCATCCTCCCAAAACGCTGCACTCGGCATTGCGCGATCGTAAAGATCTACGAGAGACGTTCTATGTTCCTTCCTCAAAGAAAAACTGCATAATACATAAAACGACGAGAGAATCGGTCTGCTCCTCTTCCTACATCTACTCGATTCTCTCTTTTCCCCAGGTTACACGCCCGACGGACGCACACGCTCGTCTGGGCAGTCGCCCAAGAGTCTAAAAAGGCTCGAATGTCAAGCTCAGGTGTACGCGCGGGACTCGATCTCCTTCTCTCTCGCTCTTACCCCTCCTCTCGCTCATACTCTCTCGCTCTATCTTTGCTTCTGTCCGCGAGTGGACGGGCGACGGGTTCGGTGATTTATACGCCGTGGACCAAAGCGACGCGCGCCGCGACGGCCGTCACCCGCAGACATCTACTGCACGTCCGAGAGAGAGAGAGAGAGAGAGAGAGAGAGAGAGAGAGAAAAACAGAGAGACGAGAAGCACAGCATTTAGCCGGAATGAGATTAACTCGGTAGTTACTTTTTTTCTGGCTGACGGCGTGTATCCTACTTGCGCTCCTTTATTGCGCGGATGCCATTATTTATCGCTGCAGCCGAAGCGATATGAGTAGATTTTAAACTTTTTCTGAATTATTAATATCGCGAGATGAGTTATAGCGGATCTCTCGTCTGAGTTTATAACTTACGGATTTGAATAAAATTGAAAATAACGCATTGTTGAAAGTCCATTTGATTCAAAGCCAATAAACAATAACAGCAATTTGTATTGATGTATTTAGTAGCTTTATATTTCTTGGAATTTACGAGAAGCAACGATGTAGGATTAATAAAGTAAGTAACAATGTTAAGTAAGTGTAGTCGTTGTATAATCAAATCAAATTCGAATTTTCCCGTCCGCATATTCGAGATTTACATTTTTATTACAAGTAATATATGCCGGCAAATTAACCATACAAATAATTCACTATGAGCAAGTAGTTTAGTAAGTAATGGAGGAAAAAAAATTCATTAAAGTATGAATTTTTCGCGCCAATAGTGAATCAGCTGATCGATCAGTCAACACAAATGTATATAGCAGCGCAACAGTGAAGCAATGTGGTACCGAGTCTTCTCATAGGTATCATCTATATATATATATATTTCTAGATTGGAAACTTGCACTGTGTTTGAATTTGTATCGCAATCGCACCATAATCGTTTGAATTTCAACTGCTCCATGATCGACAAAACATTGAAAACACGTGCCGTGTCGTTATAGCAACGTTCCCATTAACGAGCAAAGGTTGTTTACCGATGCCGAAAGTTTAACAGTCTAGCAACACCGAAGGATGCTGGCTTTTCTAACCTAAGACTTTTATTGAGAAATGAGCTGAGTCGTTACACACATGTACGTACAACTAATACAAGTTACCGGTGCATTTTATTCTCGGAATTCATTTGCAATAACAATTTGTGTACTTTGATCGATAAAAGAATCTTAAAAAATTGTAATATTTCGTTATTTTCGACGCAGAGGAACGTAGAGAATAAAGATGGACAAGGCAATTTTTTTACAAAAACAGGTTAGAGAGAACTCGGAAGATCTGCAGAAAGAACTGCGTGATATGCGAGCATGGGAGGAACAGATGAAAAAGAAGGACTTAGAAATTCGTAATTCAAAAGATAGTCATCAGGTATTTATAAACTATTTATTTAACGACGTTCGATGTATTTTTAGTTCTACAATTTTTACAACATGACTTTAGGAATTGCCACCAATTAGAAGTAAAAAGAAAAAAAAGCAGAGCACTGCATCTAAAGGTGAAAAGCCAAGGAAAGCAAAACGTATAGCAGGTTATGATTATGCATCTTGGGATAAGTTTGATGTAGTAAGTTGATACCATTTAGTCCATATAAAAATAAAATATAATGTTAATGAGAATGGTGATTTGATATTAATTATATTGGTAGGATAAGGCCTGTGAAGAAATAGACGAAAATAATGACTTGACAAAGGAATTAGACAATCAGGTGTATGAAATACCTTCCTCGGAAAAATTAGAAAAGGAGCATGAAGAGGCACTAAAACTAAAAGAGGAAGGGAATTTCCTGGTGAAAAATCAAGAATACTCTAAAGCTGTTGGAAAATACACTGAAGCCATTAAAACATACCCTCATGATGCTGTGTTTTATGCTAATCGTGCACTTTGTCAATTCAAATTAAATAAGTAAGTTGATTTATAATGTTCATTCAAAAAGCATTACAGTAATTGTTAGACTATTACTTATATTTATTGTATTTTCTAGTTTGTACTGTGCCGAATCAGATTGTACTGAGGCTATAAAACGTGATAGTTTATATGTTAAAGCATACCACAGAAGAGCCAATACCAGGATAGAACTGAAGCGCTATCAAGATGCTAAAGATGATATAGATGAAATTTTAGCGATAGACCCATCAAATAAAGAAGCTCAAAGCTTATTAGCACAGTTAGAAAAGAAACTACAAAATTCATCTAAGGTAAAAATTAATAATTAGTAATTAGTACAATTCTTTGATATTAATTTGTAAGTTTTGTCAGATTTTTTAATCGTATTCTATTCCAGCCAATGATTATTTCTGGAGAGGAAAAAGATGATCCAGACTCCATTGACAAACAAATTGGGGCAAAATTATTACAAAAATCAATTTCTTCCTTAATTCAAAAAGAAAAACCTAATCCCCCGAATAAAAGCAAAATTATTAAAATAGAAGAAATAGACTCAAGTACTTCAAAAGATGAAAATCTTGTTGAGGAAGGAACATCGAAAGAAAAAAATGATAAAATAGAGAAAAAAGTATCTGAAAATAAAAGTATTTCTATCGATGCTGCATCTAAATCTGAACATAAACTAACTGACGAATTACCAGCTTGGATGCCTAAAATAAAAGATGGTTTTAGCATTGTTCAGCCTTTAGCAGAAATTCCTCGAAGGTTAAATCAAGTAAGTTAAAAAAGTATCAATTTTGGAAGCATTTCTTTATTTTCTATTAACACTTATCTATTCTCATCAATACAGTCAATGAAGAGAATATCTGTGAAAGAAGTACCAAGAAATGAATCAATATTCAAAGGTGTTATTGAAGAAATAAATAAAGAAACAGCTGATAAATTAGTTTTAAAAGAAGACAAAATTTCCAAAGCAGACAGCTCGGAGCCTGAAAAGAAAACTACTTTGGTTAAATGCAGCAATACAAGTGATGAAGGAATAATTGAAAGTTTACCTCCACCTCCAAAGTCATCTGTAGCATTTCTTTTAAATTGGCGAAAAAATATATCAATTGATTTTAGATATAAATATTTAAAGGTAAAATTTATTGAAAACAAAAAATCCATCCACATTACTCAAAATCTTTAATAAAATTTTATTTTTAGCAAATTGCACCAAAAGATATTCCAGATATATTTAAGGAATCCATGGAATCAAATATATTTAGTGATATATTATCCATTTTAAACACAAAGTTTATACTCAACAGTGACAAAGTTTACGATTTCTTGAATTATCTTGCAAAGGTGAAAAGATTTAGAGCTTTAACTCTTTTTATGACTCAAACAGATAAAGAAGGTACACTATAATTAGTTCTTAAAAAATATAGTGTTATTTTAAATTGCAGCTTCATTATGATTAGTATTAACAAAATATATTATTTCAGCTCTAAAACATCTCTTTGAACACTGCAAAGCTAAGGAAAACAGAAATGAAGATGAAATAAAAAATCTTCAGTCTCTATACGAGATATAAAAAATACGAAGATAGCATTATGAATATTGTACAGATTAATTGAGCATAAATATTATGTCATCGCAAACAACGAACAAACACTAAATGTTTTGTTTAATATTTGCATCACACAGCTATGTTGAACGTAGTCCAAAACTCGTGAGTACGAGATGCGGGTGCACAAAAATCTTTTTTTCTTTCGAAAGTGAGATAAGGAAAAATGAAACGAGTAACAATAAGTTCACAGGACATTAAAATGCAAAATGCTTTTTTTGCTGCGAAAGTACAAAAATTAAGAAGAATATTTATATGTTTAAAATATTTTATATCCGACCGTAAAGCAAAGGATTATAAATTCACTAAAACCAAACGTTAAATTATTTTATTTCTTTTGTTTTTCAAAAAATTAAAAACTCATCGTACTCCTAACTTTTAGAAACTGGAAATGGTAACATTTTTATTTGACTTTATTTAATATCGATGCGTCTAAGAAAGTTTTCGTCAGTATTTTGTATCAGAATGTAATATTTAATTCTCGGTAAAATATCGTTTGAAGTCGGTCGACATACAGATATAGAGACAGAGACAGAGAGTAGAAAGAGATTGCGAGAGAGGAGAACGCGTGCGCGCAGCCGAAGGTCCGCGTCGCTGTAGCGTAGCAGTCAGTTCACTCGCGCCAGTCGGCCAAAGTAGAGTGCGTCCGCCACTCGATAAGGCCCCTGTGCACATTGTAAATATTGTAAAGTAATAGACCATGAGGTACCTGGCGGCCCTCGATGTCGGCACCACGACCGTACGCTGTCACATCCTCGATGAGACGGGCAACAACATGGCTGCGTGCTCGGAACAGGTAGGGAGCTTTTTTTCTCTGCTTTCTTCTCGCTCTCGGGCTTTAACAGCACACGAGTATATCGATCTTCCGTGCGCGCCTCCTCTTATCTATGCGAGTGTCGGAGGTTCTTTTTTATCGGTACGCGCGATTTAGTCTTAGCTCCGTTTAGTTTTTCTCGTTAGTTCGTTTTTTATACTGTGTTCGACTGGCGCAAATACTATTTGTGACTGGAATGGCGGAGCTTTAATTTTAAGCTTCGAATGTTTTGTTTGTCGAATTTCGGATAAATAAGTTAAGGATTCTTTCGAGTGTGATCCATAAAATGTAAAACGCGATCGTAGGGACTGCTTTATCGCAAATGAAATCGTTTTAATTCGGATATGTAATTTTAACATTTTAAAAACTTTAAATAATCTAATATTCGTGAGGAATGAGAAAAATTTTTTTATTCTCTTTTTTCTTTAATCAAGTACTTTTTTAAGAAACCCATTGTATTATTATTAACATAAACCAATTGTTTAACAATACAAATGCAAAATTGCATAAACCAAAAAGTGTGCAAATCAACCACTAAAGTTTTAGTTTTTCATTGCTTTTTACCTCAGCATCCATGTACGTTGCGGAAACTTTTTTCTTGTTCTACCGAATACTAGATCCTTAAAAATTACTTTCTGCAGTTTCCCATAAAAACTTTTTGTTTTTAATTTTTTCCCATTAGAATATGCGCATGCATAATGTTATGCGAGCGATTTCACGGGTGCGTATATCGACTCTAAAGGCCAGCAGACCTTTACTTTCACTAACTTTGAACCTTTTTAACTGTGTCAATTGTGTAATTAAAATTCTCGGCGTATCGCGATTAAATGGTAAGAGACAGCACGTGTTTACATACAAACATAAAGCAGCTTTGTATCGAATGCATTTTTCCAATGTCTACTCACATGTACGTGCACATACACTTGATCAAACTATTATGCATAATATAATTGTATTTGCAACAAGTAAATAATACTTACAAATAATTATCAGTAAAGTTGTCCGATAAAAGTTTTTATAAATAGAGCAAATGTTTTACATAAGCATATGACATTTTATGAAATTTAGCAGTATAATAAATTGTTATCGATGAATAAAATTACGCAATTATTTTTTCACGACGCAAAGAGGAATTAAATATACATGAAAAACGATTTAGTATAAAAAATGTATACAATACATTTTCTCACCAAATTGATCTGTCATAGTAATGTGAATAAATTTATAATTTTAAAAATCATTTAATTTGTTTATAATGCTTTATTGTTTCCTAAACATTTCTTTTTATCTTCAGAAGAATAAAAATAATGATCCAAAAAACATCAGACGTTCAACTCGTACTAAACTTTTTACTGTCATTTTTTTCGGTAATTTCTGAAACAAGTCAAACGAGCAAAATGAATATTGAAAAGTCACTATCCTCGTAAGATGCAAATGTTTTTAGATTGTTGTTACTGAGAACCTGTTCGATGTTTTTCGAGATAGCGAATTTTTTACGAAATAATATTAAAAATAATCGAGAAACCGGCAATGGGTCTAGCGATAGAACCGGTTCAGCGAAGGAAATTAAATAAAAGTCCAAGTTGAACGAAAGGTCAAAGACTTTATTCCACGAGTTTAATTCTCAAGTTTTGCAGTATATCTATATGTGGGTACAATATCATTGCATGGAGGCTGCGATGAATCACCTTCATTACTCCAATCGCTTTTCTCTTTGTGAGACTTATATTATATTCGTCTCAAGTGTTGCAATATTATGTTAAGATATAAGAATTGGTTCATAAAATAAATTCCTTTTAAAAGAATAAGCATTTCCATGTGAGAAACGAGTGCAGGAACATAAACATTTGAACTACTTTAACAAGAAAACATGCATTTTCTTAGCTCGACTTTCTTGTATGAAAACTGTAATCGAGTAAGATATTATTCCCAATTTATTGACAAATTCTTATGATATTGAATAAAAATTAACTAAAATTAAATTTTCTTGAATTATTAATTGTTGAGACAATATAATACAGTTTCTGATAAAGAAATAATTTTACCTATCGCTATAAAAACGGTAGAAAAAAAAATAAGGAGCGAATTACAAAATCTCAATACTTACATACATGTGTATATTTATATATTTTCTTTAATGGCAGGTACAATTATTATACCCGAAGCCAGGCTACGTAGAAATCGATCCTGACTCTTTATGGAACACCGTAATTTCAGTCGTTAACCGATGTTTCAAAGGTATGACCACAATTTGTATTGATTATTCGATGGCATAGAGAATAAGAAAATAATACTCTTTTAAAAGAACTTGAATTTAATTGCTAAGAAAAGGTTTTTGCAATGATTTTTCTAACGAATTTTTATTATTTTTATATTATAGATAAATATATTTCCATAACGAAACAATGAATTTTATATGCTAATTCAGGAATTTCGTTCTATCTTCACTTTGTCATCTGAAAGTTAACCCTTATGATTATTTTTACTGTAAAAAAGAACACTTAGACATGACCCTGGTAACAAACCATTTGCAATTCTGGTGCAATTCTGACACAATTTTCGTGCATGAAAATTGTGGCAGAGCGCTCGTTGTCTATTACAGACATTGGGTATGTTCTGCCGGCAGACGATTGCGACAGACGCGTACAGTAGAATTGCAGGAAAATTGCAGTAGAGAATTGCATTAAAGCAATGAATATAATACACGCTCGCGTGCAGCAGAATTGCGTCGAAATTACGCCAGAAGAATGCAGACGGAAACTGCAGCAGAATTGCACTAAACTTGCGATAGTCCTACGCCCTTAGGAGCCGTGCTCGTGCAATCGCGCGTGTAGCAGAATTGCGTGGAAATTGCAGCAGAATTGCAGTAGACTTGCGATAGTCCTGCGCCTTTAGGAACCGTGCTCGTGCAATTGCGCGTGCAGCAAAATTGCGTCGAAATTGCAGCAAGCGAAATATTAAAAACTATTAAAATTTATGCACGTTGAATGTAACTTTAACCAATTAAAATTAATTCAGGTAAAAATGATTAAATATGATTGGATTTTATTGAATTGAATTGTGAAAAATACATTTAAAAATAGTTAATTCTATTGCTTATTAAAATACTATTGAAATCGATTCAAGTCAATAACGATCTTACCGATTGGAAACAATTTGTTTTAATTGAATATAGGTTTATCATTAAAATTAATTAAAAATGATTGAAAATCTGACAATGCATTTGTATAAGTTTATTGAAGGTATTGAAATTAATTAAACTTTATTCGATTTTAATAAATGTTAATAAATTTTAGTTGTCCATTTTCGGCAGGGTACGTAGGAATTGATTTACTATCAATTGGTTTTTCCCATGGTCAATTATATGTGGGTCTCTCAAGGACTGGTGACTCTGAAAATCAGTTTATTTTATTACCAGAAAATAAAAACGCAACAAAGAATGTCATATACTCAGACATTTTATAGATCTATCGTTTTTTAAGAAAATCATTTTTAAATAATTATTATATTACATCTATGCGATATAGCGCGGGCGAAGCTGCGATAGGGAATGCTAGTGTTAAATATAAAGAAATATGGTATCCTGGCGATATTCAACCTTAGAAAGAAAACTAATGACTTTGTGGAGATTTTCACCGGAGCCCTGCATAAAGTTACTGTTGTAAAAATAACGCCTCAGTCCACATGACCAATACTGATTATTGAAACGTCGACTGATACTCGTACTCGCTTTTCGACCTCCATCGCGCCAAATTAGTTGGATTAACTGAAGAAAGTATATATATTGCATATAATTTTATTCTCATATTATTATTTTTTACGGCCAAATTATATCCAGGCCTGGTCAGAAAAGCATTAATTCATGCCAAATGTGGGACGCAGGCTTTTACATATAAGTTTTTTAGCTCGACTCGTTAAACTATTATTAAGTAATTATATTTTGAAAACATAAATAGGTAGATTGAACCATATTATGCCTTTATAGCGTAATATTGTGTATACAGATATTTTATCGTTATACCAGCTGCATATATAGTGCAGTGAGATCCATCAAATTATATAATTGGAATGATTATTATAATGTATGAGGGAAACGAAAAAAATTGACGTACTCGATTTTAAAATTCGATTATTTCATATTATTTGTTTATAATAATAATGAATTAATTCTTTACTGAGTCTAGCAAAAAACTATATGCAAAAGGTAAAATAACGAGGGAATAAATTACAATACTTTCTTCCGTTAATCCAATGACAATAATTAATGTATTCTATTTTCACTTATTTCATTAAATTATACTAACAAGCGCTAAATTATCTATTCGTCCAGTTAGGCCTTAACTGATGTATAATCATTACATTGCTGATCAGGCAAGGATAAGTATATACTGATTATGGACTATGGTCACGGGTAATATGGGTGAACCTATCAGGGTCTGATAATATTGATCCTACTTCTTTTTCTGTTCAGATTATAGTAAAAATACTACATTAAATAATGATTTGTGTTAAAAATTCTGATTAAAATTCTGATTAAAAAAAGTATACACATCGTCTGCCCGACATTTGCGAGCGCATGTTTTGTGCAATTCTGGTGCAATCGCGAGTGCATATCATTGAGAAACTCGTGGCGGTCAGGGACCGCCACGATACAACGCTCCCAACTCTCACTCACGCGTGGTGGTGAATCACCTCCACAAAACAAGACCGTGGTTGTCTCTGATTACCACAGTTTCGCGCGCAAAAATCAAGATTAATAATAAATTCAGGTAAATATATATTTATGCATTCTTTAATAAAAAAATTACCTGCATTAAAATATGTAATACTGATTGTTGAAAGACAATAAGAGATAGTCGAAGTCTTTCATTTATTCTATTTATAAACTTATACTATAATCTAACCTATAAAAGCAAATAATGTAATGTTCGCTGCCATTCCACGTGTTTTGGATACTTAAGGAAGTATACTTCACGACAAAAATCATTAAACATATTTATTTGAAGAATTCAATGCTAGATTTTGAGAAAATTTGGCTATGTAAAAAAATCAAGTTATTGTTGAAAGCTTCTGTAAATACATGTATACAACTAATTTAAAAATTTATTGAATATTTTTAATTAAAAATTTAAAAAAGTTTGAAGTCAATGCAACAATGTTTGGAATGGATCATTTAAATGATTTTACATCTTTGTTATACAGTACACTTCCTTGACCATATTAAAGTAACAGTCAATATCAGATTATAAAATAAAAT